>JAGYYJ010000943.1:0-21108 GCA_019671005.1 Hibiscus mutabilis | reverse complement strand
CCCAATTCCATTTTTATATTGTCATTGACATGACATAAGAGATGTCGGTTCTAGTCTATCTTTTTCTATTTCTATATATGTATATGGAAAGTTCAAAAATCATCATATAATAATCCAGAAATAGAAAAGAAAAAAAAGGAGGTTAATGATGATTTTAAAATCTTTTATACCAGGGAATCTAAATTCCTTATGCATGAAGATAATCAATTCGGTCGTTATGGTCGGACTCTATTATGGATTTCTAACCACATTATCCATAGGTCCCTCTTATATCTTCCTTCTACGAGCTCGAGTTATGGAAGAAGGAACCCATAACAAGGTATCAGCAACAACTGGGTTTATTGCAGGACAGTTCATGATGTTCATATCAATCTACTATGTACCTCTGCATTTAGCATTGGGTAGACCTCATACAATAACTGTCCTAGCTCTACTGTATCTTTTGTTTCATTTCTTCTGGAACAATCACAAAGACTTTTTTGATTATGGACGTACTACCAGAAATTCAATGCGTAATCTTAGCATTCAATGTGTATTCCTGAATAATTTAATTATTCAATTATTCAACCATTTCATTTTACCAAGTTCAATGTTAGCCAGATTAGTCAACATTTATATGTTTCGATGCAACAACAATATGTTATTTGTAACAAGTAGTTTTGTTGGTTGGTTAATTGGGCATATTTTATTCATGAAATGGGTTGGATTGGTATTAGCCTGATACAACAAAATAATTTTATTAGGTCTAATGTACTTATTCGATCTAATAAGTATCTTGTATCAGAATTTAGAAATTCTATGGCTCGCATTTTTAGTATTCTCTTATTTATTACCTGTGTTTACTATTTAGGTAGAATGCCGTCACCCATTCTAACTAAGAAATTGAAAGGAATTTCAGAAGGGCAGAAGTGGGGAAAGTGAGGAAGAAAGAAACATAGAAATAGAAACTATTTCCGAAGGGGGGGGTATAACTAGGAACAAGAGGTATCCACCGAAGAAAATCCTTCTTCTTCCCTTTTTTTCGAGGAAAGGGTGGATCCGAGCAAAATCGATGAAACAGAAAAGCTACGAGTGACTGGAAAGAAAAAAAAAAAAATAAAGGGCGGACTCCACTTTCCCTTTAAAGAGGCATACTATAAAAATAGACCAGTTTATGAAACTTACCTGGATGGGAATCAAGAAAGTTCGAAGTTCGAAATATTAAAAAAAAAAAGAAGATAAATATATAAATTATAAATTTTATGCATAAAATTTATAAAATTAAAATAAAATAAAGTAGTAAATTATTAATAAAAATGAATACATAAAATAAATACAATAATAGATAAAACGAGATGCGACTTCTACATATTTTATACTTTCTCCTACAAAAAAACTGTAATGCCTACTCCATTTGTAATTCCATCGATTACTCGCCTATCAAAAAATGAGTTAGTTCGGCCAATCCTCTTATACCTTTGTTAAGGATATTGAATAAAACGTATCTATGTAACCGCGATTATATGACCAATCATATATCAAATATATTATTTTATCCAAGAAAATTCTTTTAGGCCCCTTTTTTCGAAAAAACGAATTTAGTAAGTTCAAATTTAGTAAAGATGAATAAAAAGGCTTATATAAAAGGAATGCTGTAAATATTCCGAAACCAGCTATACTCACCGAAAAAGTTGCATTTGTTAAAAATTGATACGAATCCTCAAAATCATTTGAATTTTTATGTAAAAGATTTATAGATGGAGTTAATAATTTGGATAATATATCCAAATGCATTCCTTCTGATTCAAAAAGGAATTGCTATAGCTCCGACAAATAAAGTAAATAGAACCAATATAAGCATAGGAAATAGCATAGTATTATCTGATTCATGAGGATAAGAAAAAGCCTTCTTGTAGCCAAAATTAGTAATAAGAGCCCTTTTTTTGACATTACCACCAATTGTATATGGCTTCTCGTTTTTATTCATTGTTAATAAAGGAAATAAACGAAAATTTCTGTTAATCATTTTTTGTTCTTCTTTACCCCATAGTTTTATTGAATAGAAAGAGCTACTTTTTTTGCCACTATATTTTTGAAAATGAATGTTTAAATGTCCTTCAAAAGTAAGTAAATAGATCCGAAACATATAAAATGCTGTTAATCCGGCGGTGGACCAAGCTATTATTGCAAAAATCGGTGAATACAGCCAACTGTCACTAAGAATTTCATCTTTGGACCAAAAACAAGCAAGGGGTGGAATACCACAAAGAGAAAGCGTACCTATTAAAAAAGCAATTTGTGTAATGGGTGCATGCTTTCTTAAACCGCCCATCAAAACCATATTCTGGCTTTTCTCTGGCGAATACCCAACAACAGCTTCCATGGAATGAATAATTGATCCGATCCTAAAAACAACAATGCTTTCGAATAAGCATGAGTAATCAAATGAAATAAAGCGGTTCGATAAGACCCCATACCTAAAGCTAACATCATATAACCCAGTTGGGACATTGTAGAATAGGCTAACCCTCTTAATATCTTTTTTTGAGCAAGAGCTAAAGTAGCCCCTAATAATACCGTTATTATACCTATCAAAGATATTAGATTCATTATGTAAGGTATAACTATGAAAAGAGGAAGAAGGCGGGCTACAAGAAAATTCCTGCTGCTACCATAGTGGCAGCATGTATAAGAGCCGAAATAGGAGTAGGCCCTCCATGGCATCAGGTAACCATACATGAAGAGGAAATTGCGCAGATTTAGCAACGGCGCCGGCAAATAATAAAGAGGCACATAAAGTAACAAATAAAAATGAACCTCATTATTATAAATCAAGTTATTAAATATTTCGAACAAATCTTGAAATTGAAAACTTCCTGTTATCCAATAAAACCTAAAATTCCTAATAATAAACCAAAATCGCCTATCCGATTAGTTACAAACGCTTTTTGACAAGCGTTTGCCGCAGCGGGTCGTGAACCAAAACCCTATTAATAGATAAGAACACATTCCAACTAATTCCCAAAAAATATAAATTTGTATCAAATTCGAACTAGTAACTAATCCCAACATTGAAGTATTGAACAAACTCATATAAGCAAAAAATCTCAAATATCCTTGATCATGAGACATATAATTGTCACTATAAATAAGAACAAAAAAATTCCAACAGTAGTGATTAATATTGACATAATAGAGGTAAGTGAATCAATAAAGTAGCCAAACTCGAAAGAAAAATCATTATTGATGGTCCAAGACCATACATATTGATAGATAGAACTTCCATTTATTTGTTGAATAGACAGATCGACCGAAAAAAATCATAACTATACTTAACAATAAAATATTGGGAAAAGCCCACATACGACGAAGATTTTTTGTTGCCGTCGGAAAAAGTAGGAGTCCGATTCCTATTAAAATAGGAATCGGAAGTGGCACAAAAGGTATGATCCATGAATATTGATATACATGCTCCATAAAAACTTTTTTTCTTAGTCTTTCTTAATTAATCGTTTCTGATTCACCGGCTCTTATTTCTTTTGATTGAATGATTGAAAGGGAGCAATAAAAAAATCAAGATATTACAAAGTTAACTGGAATTTTCTATTGTTAATTTTTTAATCTTTCTCAACTATTTCAAAAATATTCAAATTTTGAAGTTAGAAGTAATCAAATGATATCGCCGAGTTACTAATTTTTTTCAAAATTATGTATCCTTTAACAGATTAACTACGAGTCTCATTCGAATTTGATTGAAAATTTAAATTGGGCATACTTTTCGATCTTGACCAATTACCAATTAATAGAAAAAAAAAAAAGTTTGCGTAGGTAGATAAAACGGTTTTTTAGACTTTTTATTTTGATGTATTTTTTCTATGTAAAAATTGAAAATGGAGATGGATAAATTTAAAACGTAGGAAGACAAAAAAATAGGCAGAGTATAGAAAAGGAAAGACCTTTTTTTACGTTTTTTTTTGATTTCATCAATTTTTTTTTATATTTCATCAATTTTTTTTATATATCATAATAGAATACATATAGATCCTAATCTATCCTATATCCTATAGATTTGAATGGAGATATAAAAAAGAAAGGTACCAATAAATTAAATAAAAATTCTTCTTTTTTTTTTTTTTTTGCTGATAGTGTATGGAATATAAATAAAAAAGGTTATATCATATTGTTTTTTTTTTGTTCTAGAATAGAAGCATTTTATGTGATTTTCCCATCTCTATTCATTTTTTTATGAAATTTGTATAACATTTGTATAGTATATATATAGTTATAATCTAGAAAATCTATAGGAATAGATAAATAATGACATAAAAAGCCTGATCATTTTTTTGTTTTAAAATAAAATAGATGTCTTTGACATCCAACTATAGCATTGAATAACCTTTTTTGAATGGCAGTTCCAAAAAACGTACTTCTAAATCAAAAAAAGCGTATTCGAAAAAATGTTTGGAAAAAGAAAGGATATTGGGCGGCGTTGAAAGCTTTTTCATTAGCGAAATCTCTTTCTACGGGTAATTCAAAAAGTTTTTTTGTACGACAAAGAAATTTGGAGTAATCTGAATTGGTTTAACTCGAATAAGATACAAAGGTTTTCTTTTTTGAATTAAGGTTTTCTTTTTTGAATTTTTGAATATCTTTTTTTTTTCATTTCCGGGGGTGGGGATTTTATTTTCCCATCGCCCATTTGTTATGTTAGTGTTATAATAATTTGTTATTTTTATAATATTGAATTTTGAATAATAAATAATAATAATTAATAATTTTGATATTTATACTATATGGGAGCACATACATAAGAGCTTTAACTGGGTTGTCGAAACTAATCCATTAAATTAAAAATGAAGTTTCAATTTTTTAACTTTATGAATCATTATTTCTCTGAATTACTATATATCCTTCCCTTTGTTTTCAACCCACTTGAGAAAAACCCCTTTCTAATTTAGTGGATATACAAATAATGTATCAATTTTAAGTGATCTAAAAAAAATCCTGCTTGTATAAGAAGATGAATCAAGATATATTTTTAGAATTGAAATTTGAAATACTTTTTTTTGTATGGTACAATTATGACAGGAATCGAAACGCTTTTTATATAACGTAACGTGTACAACCCAATATCTAGTTGGTTTGATAAATCCTTAAAACGTAAAGTCCTAACGATTAATACAAAGCTATCCAAATTACATAAATCTTTTGAAATCGTTGGATGTGGTGCTCAAATTGCGATCTCTAAAAATCATATTCTTTCATTCATTTATTCATTCAATTGATAAACATTTTTTATGGATTCATAAAAATCATACAAAAAAGAATGAGAAATGAATCATTAAAAATGTTTATGATAAAGAACCCTTTTTTGTTTTGTTGAATTTTATCTATGAATTGAAGTTACAACTAGTTAGTTTCGTTACAATAAAAGAGTTCTTTTAGGAAAACACAAACTAAAAAAAAAATATCGACGAACTAATTAAATAAAATGATATGATAAATAATAAAGATTTCTTTTGAACCTTCAAATTGCTATTTCAACGAGTTTTTATTCATCAATTCAAATTAAATGTTTCCTAAAAAAATTTATATTTTACATTGAATTGACCCCTTCACCTTCAATCTCGACGATTGAATAAAAAATGGGTTATTATGATTTCGAGCAAGCCGCTATGGTGAAATCGGTAGACACGCTGCTCTTAGGAAGCAGTGCTAGAGCATCTCGGTTCGAGTCCGAGTGGCGGCATAGTATCTTCTAAAAGAGATAGAATAAGTCCTATAATGAATTTAATTCCTGATTTCATTCCATAAAACCGAGAAACCTCGCTTTTTTCATCATTTTTATGATTTTTTCAACTTTAGAGCATATATTAACTCATATATCTTTTTCAGTCGTTTCAATTGTAATTACAATTCATTTTTTAACCTTATTCTTATTAGTAGACGAAGTCGTAGGACTATATGATTCATCAGAAAAGGGTATGATAGTTACCTTTTTCTGTATAACAGGATTATTAGTCACCCGTTGGGTTTATTCAGACATTTCCCATTAAGTGATTTATATGAATCATTAATCTTTCTTTCATGGGGTTTCTCCCTTATTCATATGGTTTCCTATTTTAAATTAAAAAAAAAAAAAGTAAAAAAAATAATAATTTAAGCGCAATAACTGCACCAAGTGCTATTTTTACCCAAGGCTTTGCCACTTCGGGTCTTTTTAACCAAAATGCATCAATCCGCAATATTAGCGCCTGCTCTCCAATCCCAGTGGTTAATGATGCACGTAAGTATGATGGTATTAGGCTATGCAGCTCTTTATGTGGATCATTATTATCAGTAGCTCTTCTAGTCATTACATTTCGAAAAGCCATAAAGATTATTGGTAAAAAATAATTTATTAAATCAGTCATTTTTTGTTTGGCGAAATCTAATACATGAATGAAAGAAGCAATGTTTTACTAAACAATGATTTTCTTTCTTCTAAAAATTATTACAGGTATCAATTGACTCAACAATTGGATTGTTGGAGTTATCGTATTATTAGTCTCGGGTTTATCTTTTTAACCATAGGAATTCTTTCAGGAGCCGTATGGGCTAATGAGGCGTGGGGATCGTATTGGAATTGGGACCCAAAGGAAACTTGGGCATTTATTACTTGGACTGTATTCGCGATTTATTTACATACCCGAACAAATAAAAATTTTGAAGGTGTAAATTCCGCACTTGTGGCTTCTATGGGATTTCTTATAATTTGATATGCTATTTTGGGGTCAATCTATTAGGAATAGGTTTACATAGTTATGGTTCATTTACATTAACATCTAATTGAATTGACTAAAGAGGCTAAACCTAATAAATCCTAACGGAGGACAGCGTATATATAAGAAAACTTATTGTAAAGTTAAAAAGAAGAACCTTTTGAATCAAGTAGTGGAGTGATTCAAAAGGTTCTAAAAAAAAGCAAAAAAAAAATGTCTGATTAAAATTCAATTTAATTCTTTTTACCCTTTTTACTTAACTTATTTTTTTACTTAACTTAAACTTAAACTTAAGAGAAGAAAAAGACTTCTTTCTTTTTTTTTTTTTTTTTTTTCATTGTAACGAACGAACAATTTTTAAAAAATCATAGGATTACTTTTTGATTTTTTGTTTTATTCATGAAAACTATCTATAAAAATAATTATATAGAATAGTTTCGACCTTCTCACCTGATAATGAGAGGACGAAATCCGGATAAATACCAATACCTATTACGGGTAGAAAGATAGAGATCGAAACAAATAACTAACTCGTGGGCCAGAAATCAAAAAAATAAGAACTTAGAGCATTAAATAGCTTGTATCCATAGAACATTTGACGTGACATAGATAATGAATAAATAGGAGTTAATATCATTCCAATTGCACATGAAAGTAATTAGTATTTTTGGCATTAAAAATATTTTTGGCTGGTAATTATTCCAAAAAGACTATCAATTCTGCAACAAAACCACTCATGCCCGGTAATGCAAGAGAAGCCATCGATAAGATACTGAACATCGTAAATATTTTTGGAATGGAAATAGCCATTCCGCCCATTTCGTCGAGATAAACAAGACGCATTCTATCATAACTCGTTCCTGCCAAGAAAAAAAAAAGTGCAGCACCGATAAATCCATGAGATATTATTTGTAAAATAGCCCGTTGAGTCCTGTATCAGTTATAGAACCAATTCCTATAATTATGAAACCCATATGAGATACGGAGGAATAGGCTATTCTTTTTTTTTTAAATTCCGCTGACCAAGAGATGTTGAAGCTGCATAAATTATTTGTATTGTACCCACTATTATCAACCAGGGGGAAAATATGGAATGAGCATGGGGTAATAATTCCATATTGATACGAACTAATCCATATGCTCCCATTTTTAATAAAATTCCGGCTAGAAGCATACAAGTACTGTAATGGGCCTCCCTGTGGGTGTCTGGTAACCACGTATGTAAGGGTATAATCGGCGATTTGACAGCAAAAGCAATAAGAAATCCAATATAGAATATTCTTTCCAGTGCGACAGGATATGATTGATTAGCTAATGTTTCAAAATTTAATGTTGGTTCATTAGAACCGTATAAACCGATACCCAAAACTCCTATTAATAGAAAAAATGGAACCCTGCAGTGTACAAAATAAATTTTGTAGCCGAGTACAGACGTTTCTTTCCCCCACATGGATAGAAGTAGATAAACGGGAATTAATTCGAACTCCCACATGATGAAAAAAAAAAAAGGTCTCGAGAAGAAAATGATCCTATTTGACCACTGTACATTGCTAGCATCAGGAAATGAAATAATCGTGAATCTCGAGTAACTGGCCAAGCCGCCAAAGTGGCTAAAGTGGTGATAAATCCTGTAAGTAAAATGGGCCCTATAGAAAGTCCATCTATTCCCAATCTCCAGTAAAATCAAAAAAATTTATCCATTTATAATCTTCCGCCAGCTGGATTAATGGATCGTCCAATCGGAAATGATAACAAAATGCATAGGTTGTTAGAAGGAGTTCGAATATGCATATACACATAGTATACCACTTAATTAACTTATTTCTCTATGAGGAAGAAAGAAAATTAAAGAACCTGCAGATATTGGTAAAACTACAATTATTGTTAACCAAGGGAAATAATTCGTGGTAAAGACAAGATACGCTTGATTTAGAAAAAAACCCGTGCTCAGAAAGATTTTTTTGAGCACGGGTTTTTTTCAGTAAAAAAAAAAAATGGATTCAAAATGTATTCAAGTGGAGTTTTTTTCTGGAACGTATCAATAAGCTAGACCCATACTTCGAGTTGTTTCATGCCATAAATAAACTCGAACGCTCAAGAAATCCGTTGGACAAGCGGATTCGCATCTCTTACAACCAACACAGTCTTCTGTTCTTGGAGCGGAAGCAATTTGCTTAGCTTTACATCCATCCCAAGGTATCATTTCTAACACATCGGTGGGGCAGGCTCGGACACATTGAGTACACCCTATACATGTATCATAAATTTTTACTGAATGTGACATGGGATCTATAAATTTTTTAACATCATAAAATTTCAATCTAGTAAACTTGTAAATGAATCAGTATAGTTAAACACCAGATGAATCAACGATTTACCAGAAATTTTCTAATCAACTTCTTTCCTTCGGGATCAACTCATAAGAAAGGACCAAGATACTTTGATTTCTTTCTTACGTTTTCGAAAAAACATGATGTAGATTCCAACATATTGACGTGCTAATTCAAATTGGTGAATCTTATGATTTAATATTATTAATATAATATTATTACTTATTCAACAAAGTTGATTGATTGATACGCGTTGATTTTCTGTTACGATAAATCGAGGAAACAATAGCTGATCCAATAGCTGCTTCAGCGGCTGCAATAGCTATAACAAAAATTGAGAAAATATTTTTTTAATTGCCGACTATCAAAAAAAAAAATCAGAAAATGTTACAAAATTTATATTAACCGCATTCAGTATAAGTTCAAGACACATAAGGGCCCTAACCATATTTCGACTTGTGATCAATCCATAAATACCGATAGAAAATAAATAGGCACTCAAAACAAGTATATGTTCGAGCATCATTGAACAACTCCTTATCAATTTCTGATTCATTTTAATATGAACAATAATTCAACGGATGGGATTGACTAGAATATAACAAAAAGAATATATTGAAATATATCGAATAAACGAATTTCTATTTTATACATGAGCAATATTCAAATAGAATTCAAAGAAAATAGATGAAAATAGATGCGATAAGGCAGAAAAAAAAAGTTTGATTGCTTGCTACTCCTAGTTAGAAAGAGAAAGATTTATTACTGACGAGCCACAGCAATTGCACCTATCAAAGCAACTAAAAGAATTATTGAAATGAATTCAAATGGAAGAAAAAAAAAATCTGTTGCTAAATGAATTCCAATTTGTTGACCATTACTTATCAAATCTTGTTCTATAATTTGGTTTGATCTTGTAGTCCAAATAATCCCGTACCACGATGTATCTAATATAGTAGTAATTAGCGAAACAAGAATACTTGTACAAACTAACGAAGTAAGGCTGTTCCCAATGGTCCACAGATTAAAATCTTTATAATATTCTGAACCATTCATGAACATCACAGCAAATAGGATTAAAACATTTATGGCTCCCACATAAATAAGGAGCTGGGCAGCCGCCACAAAATGAGAATTTGAGAGAATATAGAATAAGGATATACAAACAAGAACCAATCCCAATGAAAAGGCAGAATAGATTGGATTGGTAAGTAATACCACCCCAGGCCCCCTAATATAAGACCCGATCCCAGAAAAACTAAAAGAAAATCGTGTAGTGGTCCAGGCAAATCCATTCTGTGTAAAATAAGAGATAAATAAATCGAAATGCTTTTCATGATCTTATTGACCTGACCAGAATTTTTTTTTATGATACGTTCCTAATTGAATAAAATCCTAATCTATTAGGTGTGAATTGCTCTAAGTACAATTATTGTAAGTTTCTGTTTTTTGATTCTTTTTTTTTTTGTTTGTTCGAAAGATTCGAAAGAAAAGGGTATTTTGTTTTTTGAAACTATATATTTCGAAATTATTACGAATATATTAATAGATTTTCAATAAAAATGAATCCGAAATTTTATCAACCAGTTAATTTGTAATTGAATTTTTATTTATTGACCAAGGGCCTCATTCTTTTTAATTCAAACCAAACATTCTTTAAACTTAAACCAAACCGAACCTTAAAAGAATTGGAAATTTCTTTTAATAGAATAGGAGGTTTACTTACTCAGTTTTTTCTTTTGAATCGAATTCAAAATTGTTCGAATTGTATAATCGTCAATTACTGACATTGGTAAACGGCCCAAAGCAATTTGATTATAATTCAATTCGTGACGGTCGTAAGTAGAAAGTTCATATTCTTCAGTCATTGATAAACAATTTGTTGGACAATACTAACGCAGTTACCACAAAATATACAAATTCCGAAATCAATACTGTAATTACAATCGTTTTTTTTTTTTATCCGTTTCAAATTTCCAATCAACAACAGGTAGATCTATAGGGCATACACGAACACATACTTCACAAGCAATGCATTTATCAAATTCAAAATGGATTCGCCCGCGAAAACGCTCTGATGTGATTAATTTTTCATAAGGGTATTGAATAGTTACGGGTAAACGGTTTGCGGGGATAAGGTAATCATGAAACCTTGACCAATGTACCTTGCTGCTCGGACTGTTTGGTGGCCATAATTCATGAACCCAGTTACCATAGGGAACATATCGTGAATATCTATGAATAATTTTATGTTTGTTTCTTTCTTTGTTTGAACCAAGTCATGAATCTCATATTCTTTTTTTTTTTTTACAGTGAAAGAAGTTGGAAAGAAGTTGTTAATAATAGATTACCGAGAGAAATGGGTAAAAGAAATTTCCATCCAAGATTTAATAATTGGTCCATTCTTAACCTAGGTAAAGTCCATCGTGTTATGATAGAAATAAACAAAAACAAATAAGTTTTAGTTAATGTAATAAAGATACCAATTGTCGTTCCAAAGATTCCATTCATTTTATTTATTTCAAATAGCTCAGGGACGAATACGTACGGAATGGAAATATTCCAACCCCCTAAGTAAAGAACTGTTACAAATAACGAAGAAAGTAATAGATTTAGATAGGAAGCAACGTAAAATAAACCAAATTTGATACCTGAATATTCGGTTTGATACCCTGCTACTAATTCTTCCTCGGCTTCTGGTAAATCAAAAGGTAATCTCTCACATTCTGCTAGGAAAGAAATTAGAAAACGATAAACCCTATTGGCTGACGCCACAAATTCCATCCCCAAAAACATATTTTGATTGCGCCTCAACTATATCAACTGTACTTGAACTGTTAGATAATTATAGTCGATGATAACATCACTGTTTCCATCGCTAGTCCAAAACCGTACATGAGATTTTCACCTCATACGGCTCCTCTGGGTCACAAATAAATTTAAGGACCGAATCAGTATTATTTATCTTCGTATGGTTGTAGAATAGATAGAGAAAAGATGGATTGAAGGTCCAAAATTATACCAATGGAATTCTGTCTGCTATATTCTTCAGAATAAAAAAATGCTTCTGAATTGATCTCGCCTGTTAATAATTTCAATTTCGATTTGTTGAGTAATAACTTAAGCCTTCAATAAAATACTTTTGTAGAATATCAATAGATATTTCAACCCATTGTTTTCGATTACGAAAAAATGAAACATTACATTAGCTCATAAATCATGACACGAATTAGAGCTCTATCTATGAAAGAAAGAATAAAAAAGAAATCTTTTTTTTTATTCTTTATTGTTTCTTTTTCGTTCCTATTCTTCTTTCGGATCTGAGAAAACCATGAATGGGGCTTAAACTAAAAAATAGTAAAGGATTATTTCGTTCCTGATAGTCATTACTTTAATCGGCGGATAGGAGCATACTCTGACCGGAATCGTGGGGAGTACGGCCTAGTCATTTCTACGAATTGAAAGCCCTGATTAGTATTCTTTTATGTTATCCAGAAGTCTCTTTTTCTATAATTTACATAATCTCCGTTACTAATCTTTATGTATTTTTGTGTTCCTAACCATCCACTCGTTTTTTTTGTTCAATCCCCCGTTTGTTTAGCAATACATGTATGGGAATCCATACAAAGGATAGCGAAAACTCTAGACGGTTGATCTTTTGAGCCCGCTTCAAGCTAGATTGACTAATCAACCCGCCTTGGGGTAAAGACTACTTTCGCTTACGTTTTTTTTCCACTTAACTCTTGTACATAGTAAATGAGATTCAATTATTTTGTTTAATTTACTGCGAATTTATAAACTGCTTTTCACTCATATATAACTATCTAATTTAGTTTATCAACCTGAACTGAAGGATAATAAAAAACGAAGATATCTATTCAATCCATTCAACTTATTTTCTAGAACGAAAGGAATAGGGAAAATAAAAGTTTATATTTCAACGAATCGCACGTAGAGATATTGATAAAACACATAGAGTTAATGGTATTTCATAACTAATCGATTGAGCAGCAGCTCGCAGACCACCTAAAAAGGAATATTTATTATTTGATCCGTATCCTGACATAAGAAGTCCAACAGGAGCAATACTTGAAAGGGCAATCCATAAAAAAATACCGATATTGAGATCGGCTAAAATAAGGCGAGAGCTAAAAGGAATTACTGCAAAATTTAGTAAAATTGATATGACTGCTATAGACGGTCCAATACTAAATAAACGAGTATTTCCTCTAGATGGAAGAATATTCTCTTTGAAAAGCAGTTTTGTTCCATCTGCTAGAGCTTGAAGAATTCCCAAAGGACCGGCGTATTCAGGCCCAATACGTTGTTGTATTCCTGCAGATATTTCTTTCTAACCATACAATTACTAGTACACCTATTGTGATTCCCAATACAAGAGTCAAAATAGGGACCAACATCCATATGATCCCATAGACCTCTTTTAAAGATTCCAATCTGTAAAAGGAATTGATATCTTGTACTTCTGTCGTATAAATTATCATTTCAACGATCCACTTCTCCCATAATGATATCTATGCTACCTAGTATCGTCATAATATCAGCCAATTTCATTCTTTTTAACTAACTGAGGAAGAATTTGCAAATTGATAAAACCCGGCGGGCGAATTTTCCATCTCCAAGGAAAACCGCTTTGATCCCCTATCAGAAAAATTCCTAATTCTCCCTTTGAGCTTCCATTCTCGCATAAAGTTCTTGTCTCGGTAATTCAAATGTGGGAGAAGGTTTTTTACTAATGAATCGATATTCAAAATCATTCCATTCTGGATCCCTTTCGATCAAAGCATCGGATTTCTAAATTCTCATAGGGACCCCGGAATTCCTTCCAGGGCCTGTTGAATTATTTTTATGGATTCCGTCATTTCACTGATTCGACTAAATAACGAGCTAATGAATCTCCTTCTTTTGCCACTGGATTTCCCAATCAAATTGTCGTCGTACTCATAATGATCAACTTTCCGAAGATCCCATTTGATTCCCGATGCTCGTAGCATTGGGCCGGATAAACCCCAATTTATTGCTTCTTCTCCACCAATAACGCCTATCCCTTCAACTCGTTCTAAAAAAATAGGATTTCGCGTAATAAGTTTTTGATATTCAACAATTCCTGTTAAAAAATAATCGCAGAAATCCAAACATTTATCTATCCAGCCATAAGGTAGATCGGCCGCCACTCCTCCGATACGAAAATAATTATGCATCATTCTCATACCGGTGGCAGCTTCGAATAGATCATATACTAATTCTCTTTCTCTGAAAATATAGAAAAAAGGGGTCTGTGCACCAATATCTGCCATAAAAGGTCCAAGCCATAATAGATGAGAAGCTATACGACTCAACTCCAACATAATTACTCTGATATAGCTGGCTCTTTGAGGGACTTGAATATTCCCCAATTGCTCTGGTCCATTTACGGTTATTGCTTCCGTGAACATAGTGGCTAAATAATCCCAACGCGTTACATAAGGCAAATATTGTATAATTGTTCGGTTTTCCGCAATTTTTTCCATTCCTCTGTGTAAATAACCTAATATTGGTTCACAGTCAACAACATCTTCACCATCTAGAGTAACGATGAGACGAAGAACACCATGCATTGATGGGTGGTGAGGTCCCATATTGACTATCATAAGGTCTTTTTCTGTAGCTGATAGATTCATAAGTTTTTCCTCGATTCATTCTTACATGAATTGTTGAAAACGAAAAGAAGTACATCAAAATGAAAATCTAATAAATAAATCGACTAATTCAAAATTTGCAAATTAACGATTTTTTGATTCCCGAATATCCAACTACTCACTAATTAATTTTTATAACGTATTTTATTTTTCTTTGATAAATAAGACAGCAGTCGTTGACGTTTTCCTAGAATTTTACGTAGACCTCTGAGATAAATAGTCTTTTTTGTGCAATTCCAAATGTGAAGTAAGTCTTCGTATCTTATTGGTGAAACTAACTATTTGAAATTCAACGGACCCCCTGTTTTCTTCTTTTTTTTCTTGAAAAATAACTGAGATGAATGAATTTTTTACCATAAAACAAAATATTCTCTCCCCCTTTTTTTGAATGTGAATTTTACTGATCAGTAATAATAATATCAGTCATTTTGATATACACAATGATTTTAAGTTCGTTATGAACTTTCTAATTTGTTCAAATAAAATGAATCAATCCGTTTTTCAATTTAATTCGTACAGAGATACAAAAGAGTGATATATTTCGACAAAAGAGAAAATTTTAGAGTTCAAATAAGAGGATCTTGTTGATTCATTTGTCGATCTAATTAATATATATTTGATATGTATGTCATTAAATTAGTATCATGTATCAAAATGAAATGTAAGACAATCCTTGTGCCTATCTATTTGCTATTTGTTTTCATAGACCCGGCACGGTACATACATAATATATGGGAAAATGTACCATTAACGACTTTTTTTTCAACGCGGATACATATGTATCCTTACCATACTGAAACGACTGCCATTATTAGTATTAAACCAATAGCGATTCATACAAGCTAAATCTTCTAATCGATAATTGGGCCAAAGAAAGAACTTTAATTTAATTAGTTTCTTTTATCACTATCAAGATGTTTGTTTTTAGTCAAAACTTGACCGCAGTTTTTTACATTATTTAAAAATACTGGATTTCTATGCATACCATTTTTAGCCCTTGAATTGAAAGAAATTGAATTCGCAATTCTCGCCGGTGGTAAGGAGATAAAATATTTTCAGGAACAAACAAATCATAATGATTTTTGTCTTTATTTTCAGTCATTTTTTGATGTCTTGCAATAGATTCATCAAAATTCTTTTATCAATATAGTTTTTTTCTTGGTATCTTTGATTAATTTGGTGTTTATTTTTATGAACCAACGAAATACTTATAGTTTGGTATAGAATAAATTGGCCATCATTTTTTACCGACAGACGAACCGGATCGATAATCAATATTCCTTTTTTTTTTCATAATTTCTAAGAGTTAAATTTTATGAATCATCAAAATATCCAGATTCATTTCTCCCTTTGAATAGAGGATATAACAATTTCGTTTGGATTTATCAGTCTAAGCAGGAGACAATATACTTTGATATTATTGATTATTCTTTGATTAAAAGAATCATTCCATCTCAATTGAAAACGCAAATATCTTTTTAGGAAGAAATCAAGCTGTGCTTCCATGTTGCTCTTGTATTGCTTTTTTTCTTTCTACGTTTTTTTTTTTTGTCTGATTTACCATAATCTTCTTTCAACATCTTTTTCTTGGTTTGAGAGAACGGATTTCAAATTTCCTTGTTTTTGTGCATCTGATACAAGATCCCCTTCGCCTATGAGTTCTTTTTCTTCTTGATTTCGATTCTCTAATCCAATAATTTTTTTTTCATTCGGTGCTATTTTTTCATTCGGTGCTATAAGGGGGTCCTTTTTTTTATTTTCAATAATATTTTTATTAATGTTCCCATTTCCATTAAAATTTAAAAGAAGTAATTTTATTGGTATGATCCATGTTTTAACCTTATAC
This sequence comes from Hibiscus mutabilis, assembly GCA_019671005.1. Lineage (NCBI taxonomy): Eukaryota > Viridiplantae > Streptophyta > Magnoliopsida > Malvales > Malvaceae > Hibiscus > Hibiscus mutabilis. The sequence continues at coordinate 4,496 of JAGYYJ010000943.1, read as the reverse complement.
GCATTATATAGCAGCATAAATTCTGGGAAGAACCAAAGCTCCAGATTCGATATAGGACGACTTAGTATTTCTTCATTATTCCCATCCAATCAAAAAAAAAGCCCTTTTGATTGATGGGTTGCTTTCTTGATCTTGATAAATTGTGAAATAAAAAGGTCCATTTTATCAATTATTTGATAATTATTAACCACAGTCTTAATATTTTTCTTACTCTTGGTACTGGTATCGACCCAGGACTCAATATCGGCCTTATTTCTAAGACAAAAATGAAGAATTCGCCAATTAAAAACTTTCTATGCGAAAATTTCCCATAGCATCTAGGATATCGTCTTCCTAGATAATTATGGATAGGATATCCTCAGTGTAAGTGTATCAAAAAATTTGCGTTTATCCATGTTGTAATTATAAGAAATCTTTTCCTCTTATTTACTTGGAATGGTGATCCATAAGAATACGGGTCCTCTTATCTTGATAATTAATAGATTTATATGATAAAAAAAATCATATCCATAGTGTTTTTTCAAATTTGATTTTTTATGTTCTTGATTCAGTTTATATTCTTGATTCAGTAATGAATTCGCTTGAAAATCATTTTTTTTTTCGTAATGAATTAATCTTTCTTTTTCATCTGAATCCCATTTTGTTAAATCTTCATTTTGAGCCAGATAGCGTCGATTGGCTCTATTTCGCCATTGTCCTGGTACTAATCTAAGCCATCTACTCTGAAATAAATCGTATTGATAACGACTCCTTAACCAGTTTTTCCATTCATTCATTCCAGAATGCCAAAAGATTTTCTGTCTTAACCCATAATGGTGTCTTAATCTGAATGAGATACTCCTGTTCTTCAAAATAATCTTTTATTTCATTTTTAAGAAAAAGAGATGTTCCATTATATTGAAGGATAGGTTTGAATTTATAAAAACTAATAACTTGGGTTTGTGATAATTTATAAAATACATATGCTTGTGAGAAGGAGGATAAGTCACAAAAAGCTTTTTCATTTTTATTTCTAATACTAACATTAGAAAGTGAAGAAAGTGAGTTTTTTATAGTTGAAATAAAATGAGTTGTATTTTTAGTTGTTTTATTAATTCTTTCTTGATTTGCTTCATTATTGTGAATGAATTTCAATCATTTTTTTGTTGATTCAAGAAAAAGTTGTGTATTGGTTCTGGAATATTAATGATATATAGAAGAATATCTATGTATATCTTTTCAATGAAAAATTTTATAAAAAAAAGAATTTACGGATTAATCGAATAGTTCTTCTTTTAAATATTTGCCAATTTTTTTTTGATGATTCTAATATTTTATCCCGATAACTTATTTTGTTAGAACTAATATTTATTTCTTGAGTTAGAAATTCGTTTTTCTTGTCTTTTTATAATTTAATTTTTTCTATTTGATTTTTGATTGTGTTTGTTCTCGTAGTCAGATCCTTTATTTTTTTCTGTTAATGAATAAGTTATCCGCTCCATAGATTGAATTTGAAGGGATGATTTGCGAATCGTCTTATTACTGATTAGCGAATCCTTTTTAGTTTCGTCCAATTCATATATTTCTCTCAACCCCAAAAATGGAATTAGATTATTTTTTGAAAGTTCTTTTATTATTCCCTTTAGAAATAGAATGCTTTGAGTGACCCATTTTTTTGTTTCTTTTGAGACTTTTCGAAACAATTTTGTTTTTTCTTTTAAAATTGTTAAAGCTTATAAAACATTTCTGTTTTCAATTTTTTTTTTTTTTTTTTTTTTTTAGTTCTTTTAAAATAGGCTCAAAAAACGAACGCCGTTTTCGAGCAGAACCGAAAGGTAGTTCAGTTTCCATTCCCCAAACTGTTAAAAAGCAAAAATCATTCTTTTGACCTTTCTTTTTTTTCATTGGATCTTTATGAGAGGGTTGTAGTGCAACTCTATGCCAAGGTTTCAGGCAAAAAGGAAATAGGATTTTTATCTGAATACCGTCTGTTAACCAGTTTTTTGAAATTTGTTTCGATAATTGAACACCATTATAAGTACATTTAACATGCATTTCATGATTCCAACTTTTTAAATCCTCGGACCACTCAGGAAATTGAAATAATAACATACGGGCAACGTTTTTAGCTATTATCAATGAAGGTAATATAATATATTTTCTAAGAATTGATTGGGTTATTAACATGGAGCCCCTTATTACTTGAGCAACTAAAATGCTGTCCCAAGCTTCTCCTATTTCTATCCGTATTTTCTTTTTTTTGTATTTTTTTTTTCGTCCTTGTCTTTTTTCTCGATCTTTTTTTCTGTATAATCAGAATCTGTATAATCAGAAATTTGTGATTCTTTTTTTTTACATATCCAATTTCGAGATATTAGTTTCAGCGGCCCAGAAATATCAAAAGAAAAAAAGAGGGGTTTGTCTACTCTGTCCAAAAAAAGTGGGGAATGCACATTTGCTTGAAACAGTTCCCAAGTAATTGTTTTACGCCTTTGGGCACGCATGGAACCTTTTATTATGTCGCGGCGAAAAATCCGATTGTTGCGAATAGCGTATCAAAGCCATTTCGTTTGTTTGATCAGGACCATTAGTATCCTTGGTATTAGTATAAGTATCGGCGTTTGCCTGGTTATTAGTAAAAATCACTACGCGCTTGGATTTTCTTGAACGAATTTCATGCTCTGCTGTTACATTTTCCTCGTTTTCTCCCTCCTGTTGTTCTAAATCGTCGATTAATTTGTATGACCATCGAGGAACTTTTTTACTTATTTCTTTTATTCCAATAGATTTTTTTCTAATTGTTTGATTGTTGGGATTAGTTATAACTATATTGAATAAAAATTTCAATATTTTTACTCGATCCTCGGAATCGATATTTCCCTGTTCGTCTTCTGTCAATGTCAATAAAGAGAGTTCTTTTTCTGTTGATAATGATTTTATATTGAGTGTATCTAGTGTCTGTTCAAATTCGTGATAATCAGTAGTAAGAAGTATAGCATGAATCTTATTTATCCAAAACGGATCCGTGTTTTTTTTTTTAGAAGTTTGATTTATGCTTAAAGGTGAAACCCATTTTTTGATTCTTCCGCGGTAGGGTCCATGCAAGAAAGGATCATATATTTTAGGTAAGTATTCTCTTTTAGTTTCATTATTAGAGAATCGAGTCCTTTTTTCAAGTATGCCCAGCTCAAAAGATTCCTTATCTAAAGATTCGACTCTTTTTATAAACTCCTTACTTAAATTTCTTCTTTTTAGTTCATTGATAAAACTCCAATCAGTATACAATTCATCAGAAAACAATTTTTCTGGTGTGAAAAAATATATTTTTTTTTGTATCATTTCTCCAAAAGTTGATAAACTAGGTGGATACGTAAAAGATATTTTTTCTTTTCCATCACTTTGACATGTGTAAAAAAAATATTGTGACATTTCATTTTTTATAGCATTTTCAAACCGGTCATTTTTTATATATCGCAAAGGTCGATTCCATCGTTTAGAATCAAAAAGAAGTGTCACAAGGGGTTTTTCAAACCATAATATATATTTATCTTCTTTTTTTTTTAATATTTCGAACTTCGAACTTTCTTGATTCCCATCCAGGTAAGAAGTTTCATAAACTGGTCTATTTTTATAGTATGCCTCTTTAAAGGGAAAGTGGAGTCCGCCCTTTATTTTTATTTTTTTTTTTCCAGTCACTGTAGCTTTTCTGTTTCATCGATTTTGCTCGGATCCACCCTTTCCTCCGAAAAAAAGGAAGAAGAAGGATTTTCTTCGGTGGATACCTCTTGTTCCTGGTTATACTTCTTCGGAAATAGTTTCTATTTCTATGTTTCTTTCTTCCTCACTTTCCCCACTTCTGCCGCTTCTGAAATTCCTTTCAATTTCTTAGTTAGAATGGGTGACGGCATTCTACCTAAATAGTAAACACAGGTAATAAATAAGAGAATACTAAAAATGCGAGCCATAGAATTTCTAAATTTGATACAAGATACTTATTAGATCGAATAAGTACATTAGACCTAATAAAATTATTTTGTTGTATCCAGGCTAATACCAATCCAACCCATTTCATGAATAAAATATGCCCAATTAACCAACCAACAAAACTACTTGTTACAAATAACATATTGTTGTTGCATCGAAACATATAAATGTTGACTAATCTGGCTAACATTGAACTTGGTAAAATGAAATGGTTGAATAATTGAATAATTAAATTATTCAGAATACACATTGAATGCTAAGATTACGCATTGAATTTCTGGTAGTACGTCCATAATCAAAAAGTCTTTGTGATTGTTCCAGAAGAAATGAAACAAAAGATACGGTAGAGCTAGGACAGTTATTGTATGAGGTCTACCCAATGCTAAATGCAGAGGTACATAGTAGATTGATATGAACATCATGAACTGTCCTGCAATAAACCCAGTTGTTGCTGATACCTTGTTATGGGTTCCTTCTTCCATAACTCGAGCTCGTAGAAGGAAGATATAAGAGGGACCTATGGATAATGTGGT
>JAGYYJ010001021.1:0-22235 GCA_019671005.1 Hibiscus mutabilis | reverse complement strand
CTTGACCCTAGCACCAGCAGCAGGTGGATCACTATCTTTCCAAAAGAATTTTGATCATAATTGATCCACTCTCTTTAGTATAGACTTAGGTAAAAGAATTTGTCTGCACCAAAAAACCGAGCGGATCAACTGTAAACTTCTGAATTGCATCAATCACATCGTTTAATCGTCGTTGGTTTATAAAAACATTTAATTTTTTGTGTGTGGTCGCTATTTGCATTGACATATGCCGTTATTGCCAATTGTCTTCTTATGTCAATGATGACGGGTCAATTTTGACGATATGGTAGTACGAATAAATAGTTTCATAGTTAAATATTTATTTTCAAATTACATATTTTTTTAAAAAGCACATCGATTGTGTTGCCACATCATCAAAACTTACACATCATCATCTTATAGGAGGACATTAATTTATTTTCTTTAAAAATGACACGTAAACATGTTAACTCAGACGTTGTTAATTATTTAACAATAGAGTACGTGACATGGTAAAGAGCTTATAGTGATAACTGCTAATAACTCTGTTAGCCAATAACAATCTAAAGGTGATATTGATCCAATTCATGAAGTTCAAAGGCTAAATAGATAATATAAAAACGCATTACAACAATATTGATTTTGGTCAATTAAAAAGTTAAATTGATTATTTTTTTAATAAATAAAGAGAACAAATTAACACGTGCCTCATTAAAAACCTCCCTAAACTTAAATGGAAGAAAAGAGTACACATGAAACTTTAAAATGACCTTACAAGAGAGCCTTGACTAAATAACCTTAAACAAGCCACAACGACATAAAAACCAAATCACACCCTAACACAAAGGGCTCACTCAACCACAGCAAAACCATGTGGGCAGACCCTGCCTCGTCAATTTGTAACTGTCTGATACACATCGCTGGTGGCGATAAAAATTGATGACATAACAGGTCCTCACGTGATGCATTCTGAGGCAATCCATCAGCTAAACGATTACCCTCACGAAAAAACATGTTGCACCATGACCAACCACGGTCTTTCCAATAAATCACGGATATGAGCCACAAGCGACAAACCTCAGTGAACAACGGCATTAGTCTGAACCAGCCGTACCACGTCTAAACAATCAGATTCAACCTGCAACCGGCGAACCCCCAGAGATCAAGCCAAGCGAAGGCCTTTATATATACCCCAAAGTTTCGCTTCAATGACTGAACAAACACCGAGCTGCTGCGAAAAGCCAATTAACCAGCCCCCCACCTCGTCCTTAACAACACCCCCACACGACGCAACCCCCGTATCAACGTCCACTGCCCGTCAGAGTTTAGTTTACACCAACCCGTTGAAGGCTTAATCCACATGGTTACCGCCCGAAGGGGAGTCACAGCCGCAATCACCACCCCTTGCGCCTACATTGCATATGATGTGAAACAGTCTTCTGCTGCATACGGATCCCTTGCTGCAGGATCGACTCATGTCGGGTGATCTGAGGTTCAAAAATGTGCTTATTTCTCCGAGTTCACAGTCGCCATAAAAGCGACCCAAATAAAATATCCCAATGCAGATCATCCTTCACAAACCAACCAGGTCGCAACAGATTAGCATAAATCCACGCTTTAATTGGTAAACTGAAAAACTCATCCACTCTCTCCACACAAATCAGCGACCCCACAATGTGATCGCCACAGGACACCGCCTTAGAATATGATCAACATCTTCCCGAACCGCACCACAAACTCCACAACTATGGTCCAAAGTAAGATGCCGTTTAGCTCGTTCATCGTTCATCATTATCCTCCCGTGACAAACAAGCCATAAGAAGGTCCTTACCCTAGGAAGGCCTTTAAACCCAGCCAGCATCTTCCACACAGCTTCACACGGACCCTGCTGCACCCTAGCCCTCACCGCGTAGGCTGATCGAACTAAAAACTTACAATTAAGAGTCTGGTTCCAAGTCGGGCAATCCTGCAGTACAAGGCCAGACGGGGCCTTGGTCGCGGCAATCCGCAATAAAATGTCCGAGGGCAATAGATGTTTCAGCTCGTGCCAACGCCATTGCCCCTCAGCACTCACAAACTCTGCAACAGTGGCATCCAGTTTCGGTATTGTATTTAAATCGATTAAATTTGAAAAGACAATTATTTATTGCGATATAACTACAAGAACAAAATTACCTTTTAAGTCTTATTATTTTAAGCATGTGCATGCGTTCTTTCGGATTAACATCCATCGATTGGCTTGATTCACTAATATGTTGTCTAACTAAACACTAAATTTGATTAATCGTATTTAATATGCTTGTTAATATCTAAGGACAAAAATATTAGATTTTCTGAGTTCAATTAGTAATTATATATCTGAAGTTTATTTAATATTTGACGTTTGATTGTTATCTTTCAAAAAAAATAATAATATGAATATACGAATTTCGTAAATTTTGTATGATATAAATGTCAACTTAAATTATTTTTTATATTATAATATGATTATAGGGTAATTTATGTTCTCCACTTCTAGTTTTTTGAGAGCACGCTGTATAGACTATATTGTTCGAACTCGAGTCACTTAAAAAAACAACACCGGCCTTTTACCTACTCAAAAATTATACTTAAATATTTTTAGACGCATACAATAATGTAAGTTTAAATGATTGTCTCATAATAATTATCAGTAATATCTAATTTGATTAATCAGTCAATTAATAGATTAAATAACAATGAGTATACAAAAAAATTAAAATATATTCTAAATTTTATGCAAGTCATAACTCTAAATTGTATTTGAATTAATCGATTAATTGATAAATACCGATGATTATATGAAAAAATAAAATATAAACTATTTTTACGTAAGTTGTAACTTTAAATTGTATAAATTTTGTTAACTAGTAAGAACAACTAATTATATTGAATAAATGAAGATAAAGTAAAATAAAATCACAATAAAAAAGAGAAGAAGTGTAAAAATTTAAAATAAATTAATTATAATAATCAATAATTTTCTCTACAATCATCAAAAAATATAAAATCAACCCCTAAAAATTATATTATATAAAATTAATTAAAAATTCAACAAACAACTCGAACATGGTTAAAAAAATCTAATAAGACTAACATAAAACCAACTACTTTCTTCCCGGCATTTATTATTACTGAGGTTGTAGCCGCTGTACTGAAATTCAAAGAGTGGAAAGCCCTGGTTTTGTTGGTTGGTTAGCCCACAGAAACTTTACTTGCTTAATAAATATTTGAAGAAATGCCCATTCTTTCTCTCTCAGATCTCTATCTTTCCCAGTGTTTTAGAGAGAAAGAATTGGTGTTAAAAGTAGGCTGAAAAGAAGCAAAGTAAAGAAAAAATGGAAGGTGATGAAAAGGTCTTCACTTTGGCTCAAGTCTCTGAGCACAACAACCCCAAAGATTGCTGGCTCATCATCAATGGCAAGGTCCTTTTCTTTCCCCTCTTATTATGATGCCTTTTATGTGTTTGTTTTAATGCCAAAGTTATGGACTTTTGCATGATTTTTTTTTTTTTTTTGACTTGTCGGGTGCTTTCAACTTTTTTCAAGTGTTAAATTTCTTGACTTTTGAGTGATATGATGAACCCATTTAGGAGATTTTTTTAATATGGTTGAACAGGTTTGTGTGTTGATTAGCTCTTTTTATTTTTTTGCTTTGGGAATTTAAGCTCCTGGTCGATGTGGGATTTGAATTGTTTTACATTGCAATTGAACTTAGCTGTTCTGGTTAAATCCGTTGGCCTGTGGTAGAAATTGATTTAATATGTTCCTAAAATATCTGTATCTACACATGTATCATACACACATTCCGACTTGGGTATATGATAAAATCTTCTGTATGTATGTAAAAACTACGGAGGTGGGGGAAATCAAGCAAGCTCGGATCATTGAAGGTCTATGACACTTTTCTTATATTCTTCCTTTTTCTTAAGTTCTCATGTCCGGCGCATATCCGAACATAACTATGGTATATACCCCCTAAATATTTGATAAATCTCAGAAAAAGTTAAGTATACTTGTATCAGTCACACCAAGTCCCGATTAATATAACTTAAGGTTTGTGTCAGGGTGGATAGCTGTCGAGAATTTTCGGTAAAATAAACTGGAGCTTGAGTGCTTCTTGAAGTTCTAATTAAAATGGGGAGGGATTCTCTTTGGCTGGGAAATGTTGCTTTTGTTATATTTTGTTTGGTTTTGAAATGATATAATTTGGAATAAGAAAACTTATTACCTTTTCCGTGCCTCTGGCATTCTTGACCATACAATTATGATTCTCTCTGAGGGCTTCGTTATGCCACACAGAATCGAAAGTTATACTCTGTATTTGCAAGTATGTCGTAAAACTCGAACCCGGTCACAGTGTTCTTAAAAGAAAACAAAACCCTTATCTGCTGCAATCAAAGCTGAATTCAATTCAGAAGCTGAAAAACTTACATGCTAGTAGTGTCTGTAATTATAGATTGCATGACATGTTCTTGAATTTTTTGGAGAGCACAATATCTATATTGTTTATACAAGTTTTATTCCTATTAGTGTCTGTCTCATACGTGAAACAGGTTTACGATGTGACGAACTTTTTGGAAGACCACCCCGGTGGTGATGAAGTGTTGTTATCGGCAACAGGTACAAATTACAAAACTTTGAGTCTATTTTCTTCTTAATTAGACGTACGGCGATGATGAGTCCGATCAATATAGTATACTGCAAAGAAGTTGACATGGTTTTAATGCGGGTACATTTTGCAGGGAAGGATGCCACTGATGATTTTGAGGATGTTGGGCATAGTGATAGCGCTCGAGACATGATGGCTCAATACTATGTCGGAGAGATCAACGTCTCGACCATCCCGAAGAAGATAAAATATATACCACTGAGCCAGCCGCAGTATAATCAAGACAAGACATCTGAGTTCATCAGCAAGCTCCTTCAGTTCTTAATCCCCCTTGCCATCTTGGGGTTAGCCGTCGGTGTTCACCTCTACACCAAATCATCTTAAAAGAGAGTCTAGATCGTGCTCCGATGACCTGAAAAAACCTGGGTTTCATTTATGCTAATCTTTGAAGATTGTTCGTCTCTTCCCATTAAAAGGCTCGTGTAGTCTTAAATTTGGTTGCATAATCTTAACACGCTGCATTTATGTAACCCTGACTATGAAGACAAGATTCGGAAGGATTACAGATTAATGTTTTCTGTTTGACATGTTATCATTTGATTATTTGATTTCTAAATTTGTTTCACCCGATTCTATCAAATATTCACCCCTGTTTAAATTGAAAATTTTCTGACTTTTATGAAATCCTTAAAATTACTTTTTAAAACATTACCAACAAAATATTTTTACCCCACCGGTACCTGAAATGCCACCAACAATCTTATACTTGGGGGGTTTAATGGAAGCAGTTGGCCAAGACTCGATGAAACAATTCTGTTTCCGATCCAGTGAAGCAGTTGGTCATGGCCCAGTGAAACAATATCATTCCTGATCATAGTATCGGGCTGCATCATCATCCGACCAAAGTTGTAAGGATTATAAGGAAGAGAGAAAAGATAAGAGGAAAGGGATCATGTTTAGTCCAAACTCCAGTGTGTCAAAAAGGTTCCATCATTACAAGTATAAACAAACATGGGGAGGAATATACAAAGAAATTCTGTACCAGATCAACTGACCTAATTGACTGACCCTAAAGTTTCTAAACTCTAGCCTACATCTTCATTCCCTTCCCTTCTCAGAAAATCTGTCAGACAAAGGACTTCGATTTGTATGTTTGTTCGGTGTGTGTAAGTCATTACAATAGTTAGTCGACACTTTTTTTAACAGTCCTACTTCTTTCTTTACAAGTAAAAATAAAGGTGATGGAAAAGGGAACTAACACCATCACCCTCACAACTGAGATATTGACAGGAAATATGATTCTAGGGATCCACTTTCTCCCATTGATAACGTCCAGGAAGTGGTTTATCCTTCACAGGATCAAAGTTGTACCTGCAAATAAGCCCGCATCTTCAATCAGCCCACGGCCACGATATACTAAAGTTTCTACTGAAATTTCAAACAATCATAAAAGAGAGAAACAGGGAGAAACAAATATAGGATACTTCTCAATGAATTGTTTTTGCTGGTCTACTTCTGCAGGAGCAAAGAACTCGTCCATTTCATGTGATGTTGGGATGTGTTGCCGTGTTGAACTCCGTAGTCTCCTGTTAGTATCTGCTGAGTTGGTAGGCCTTCTAGTAGAACCCGGGGTTCTTATACTCTCTGGGTCCCTTACCAAGCTGCAAGGAGTTGATTCCCTAGTACACCAGCACCAGAAACAATAGCTATTAGTTAATGAAAAATAAATCTACAGCTAAACACTCGATTCTCGGAAGCCAATAAAAAGGTACTTCATATCTCGCAGACCCCCCACACACGCTAGAAAAAAATGAACAACATTGCACGGAGAAGCAGACTGTACTAATAACTTGGAGAATCAAGCAGAGAATGTTTATGTATAAAGGCTCCTTAGTGTATGATAAAACGAAGACACTCTTTATATCAACGTTTAAGCAATATGAGTCTGCAATTCAGGGGGAAATAAACAAAAGATTTTCCGCTTTCATCGTGTTTCAGATCCTCTTTCCAAATTGACATGCTTCAATCACAAGTATTTTAGCAGGATATACATTAAAAACACATAGAGTCCATTCAATATGCACATTAAAATCACAAAAAGCTGTTCTACAATTATTTCTGCAAGGACAAATTACACTGACAGAGTCCTCTTTTTTGGAGGGGAAGGGGTTTAATTAAAACAGACACGAATTTGGTTTGATAAAGAAAAAATATGAAAAAAAAAAGCAATGCAAAGGAACTCGGACAATATCAAGCAAAGAGTAAAGTCCTAGTTATTAGAATCTCCAAAAATCACATTAACATCCATTAGCTAAACCAATGCGCAAAGCACAGAAATACAAAGCAACTTTGAAACCTATCTTCCAAAGGGATAAACTCAGTTCGCATATTAATCCCCAATAAAAAGGCCGGGCATCCACCACATGCAAAACAAGATGTTTTTGTTTCTTTCCATCAGAATAATGTAGCAGCATACATGCCTAAAACACCTACACAAAAGAATCTATCTATCAACCTATACGAACATAGGTACATATTTGCCCCAGATAATTAGACAAACCTAAGTTTTAACAGCATAATATATGAAAAAAAGGCCGAAATCAATTATGTTAACAAAGCAAAAGAAGTTATGAATGACAAGGGAAGATTGGTAATGACAGCTTTATTTCAAAAACAAGGGATTATGCAATGCAGCAAACTAAATAAAACACAACACGATGATAACACGAATACAAAAATGTCTTAAAATCTATATAATATCTTCAACATAAACAAAATACAACATATTACATAAACTGTCAGGTCTACTTACATCAAATTCAGAAGTAATTAAAACTGTAAGAATCAAGAATAGATAACTTTAGCTTGTGATGCAATTAGTGACATAAACCGGACTCATTTAATTTCTCTGCAAGACTGCAGAAAATAGATGAAATAAATATATGTCCCCAAGCATTTAAAATTCTTCCTAAAACATTAAAACTCGAGAATTCAGCTGAAGTAAAAGTTCCTACTTTTCTGGGGTTCTAAAAAAAGTAAGTACTATTATTTCCCAATTAAAACATCAAACAAAAAATAATACTAATAATACAAACTTCCAATGAAATAAATAAATTAAGAGGGAATAAACCCCAAACCTCTCTTTCGCTTCAATGTCCTGAATGTTTTCTCCAAAGGAAGTTTCAACACTAACATTATTGCAGTTGATAATATTATCATTTCCATTATCTTCTTGCACAACGTCTTCTCTTCCACTTTCACCACCCTTTTTCTTTTCCACCACCGAGTTTGACCCGCAACTAACCCAAGCCCTAGAATCCGAATTAGGGTTAAGATTTTGTCCACAGATATCCTTCTTCCTCTCCTGTTGCCTCTTCGAATCATGGTAGTGCACCACAACCGGCGGCTTCTCCAGCCGTCGGCTTCGCAGCTGGAGATACGAACCGGCTCCATTAGCCGGAGCGGTGGAAGTGGGGGATTTCTTTTGGCGTTGAAGGGCGAATTTTTGGATCGGGTCCGAACACCGAGGGAAGCCTGGGAGAGCTCCGTCACGGCAGCTTCTTCGCCTGCCGGTTTGGGCTTCTTAATGTATTTCCCCATTTGGGGGTTTCGAAAAATTGAGAGGGGTTTGGGGAGGAAACAGGGTTTGAGGCTTTAAGCTCTCGTATGAAGGAAAACGAAAGAGAAAGACAGGCGAAAATGTGAAATTAACAAATAGAATTTGGAAAGAGGATGGAGAGATTTTCAGGTGGCTACTGCGAGAATTTACCGCTTCATTGCGCTTTTCAATCTCAATTATAGTGTATATATTATCTCGTGATATTTTATTATAAAAATTTTAAACATCGAGTCTATCACGTGCGTCGAACATCGCTAAACACTATTAACGTTGAACATCGTTGAACACCATTAAATTGATTAATAAAAATTAAAAATATCAAGGACTAAACATACAATTAATAATTATTTAAAAAAATTGTATTCAATTATTTCATATTTTTTTACTTTTTATGATTAAAATATTAGTATCAAAATTTGAATCCCCATCCATCACAAATCCTAGCATCAACCCTAAATAATTTTTTCTTCTTTTTGTCATTGTCGCCGCCGCTGGCGTCGCTGTCGTCGTTGACCATGCTTTGCCCACGAACTTGCAGGTAATCCTTTACCGACATCGTTCATCCAATTCCAACACTGATTGTGTGGTTGCATCCCTCACGCGTCGCTCATCCTCTGGTTTCAACCGCGTGTCGCCGTTTTGTTGGATCTATTTACATCGCTGCCGTTCAGTCCAGGCCGTTGTACCGCTACGTCTTGCTCCTCCTTTACTGGTTTCAACCACGAAAAGGTAAAGATTTTTTTAAATATTTTCCCCTGTCGTCGAGCTTGGTCGGCCAATCCCCATTGTCACCGGCCGTTTATGGCCTTCACTGTCGTCCCCCGCCTTCCCTCGACCAACCGAAACTCCAATGTCGGCAACCCCAATACCAACAGCAAATTCATCCAAAACCCTAATTCCCAAATTCTAATTTCAAAATTTCCCAAATTAGAACCCTAATTTGAATTTTTCCCAAATTTAGAATCTAATTTTAAAATCCCCAAATTGATAACACTAATTCTAAAATTTAGCAAAGTAGGAAATTCAAGATTTTACCAAATTAAAAACCCTAAGTACAAAATATATCATTATCTGAATCCCTAATTAGTAGATTGGATCCAGTAAATAGGTTACATAGTTGTATCTGAACTGTTTTAGTGGAATTTGGAATGGTATTTAAGTAGAATAATTTAATTGTGAAAATTTGTTAGAATCAAATTGAATTTTAATTGTTCTACAGTGTTCTTGAAATTTCTTTTAATTTTTAGTCTATGTATTATAGTTATGATGCAAAGACTGAATGCTTGAAACTACTTAGATTTTGAATAAAAAGGATGGAAGTTAGAGTCTTTTCAATCTTAATTATGTTATGTGTGATCTTTTAAATCATCATATTTTGTAGGTTGTAGTTGTTTGCTTCTTGGAAGTTAGTTTAACAACGCATTTATAATTTTCCTGGCATGTTTACTGGTGAGAGATCACTCTTAAATAGCGGACGTAGTGTGATATTATTGAAAATCATAGGGATATTTTTCTGTTAATTTAACATTCTTTGCTCAACAAACGTTTTGATTAATGCAACGTTTCTCATGATAGATACTATTTGTACTAAAAATATAGTGTATATTATAGAACAATTTTTAATATCATGAGCTTTGTTTATCATTCTTAAATTTGAATGCTTTTAAGAAATAGAAGGAATGATTTTGTAGCTTAAGAGACAAAAGAAATGCTTTTTATTTATATTATTCTCAAACTTTGATATAAATTTTTTCAATTTATTTATTTATTTCATAAACGAAGAATGAAATAACACTGCTTTTTGAGTTTTAAGTTACTTGAGCTTAGATTAATGAATTTTGGCTTTTTTTCATATTGTCCTTTGACACTTTATTTTTCTTTTCTTTGTTTCTCTCCCTCTCTCATTGTCACATCTTTCTAGCTGCATTAAATATGTTTATTTTTATAAGTTTTCTATGTTTTGATGGATCCTTGGAGAGTATCTTTATACTCATGTTTCAGAAATGTGTCTAATATAGTATTTAAAGAATAATGAAGAGTTAAAATTACGGGTTTTTTCCATTACAATAGCACTTTTTGTGATTTCAATTTTTGAGTATATCTTTGATTTATGGCAAAAAGTATTTTTTGTTCTCCCTCAACCTTTTAAAATTTTGTTTCTCATTCATAAAAAAGTAATACTTCTCCTTTTATTGATATCATATGTGAGTTAAATGGTACGTAGCTATGTTCTTCGAACTTGGGTGTAACATGTAAATGTTGGACTCCCGTATATGCACTAAGCAGTTATGTTCAATTTTTTTTCTTTTATTTTTTTCATGTATTTGGAGGATCCCAAATTCATATTGGATGTGGGTACCTCAAGTAAAATTAAGAGTCAGAAGTTGCTTGTGGTCAATATGACATTTTTTGTAGTCGAAGAAGCAGTTTTCTCTTGACCTATTTTTCTCCTTATATCTTTTAGCTATGAATAGGGTACGCTTTCTTTACCACTTGCATCCCAATGTAACTGCTAAAAATAAATTTATGTTTTTTATTGAAATTTTCCTAACTCTTAACTATTTCGTTTTTGATGACAGATGACATGCTATTGCTTCATGACATGAGATGCACAAGATGAAACATGTGAAATTTGTAGGATTTCCTTTGATGGTTACTGTTCTGACTGTAAACTCCATGGGATGATTGCCCGTTGACGATTGTCCATATGTTTGGAAGATCCTAGGACATGCCTTCCATTTGTTCATTTTAAATTCTTTTTTTTCTACTAGCTGGAAAATTGTGAGGACAATGCTATTAAATTTGTGAAATCCCATTAATATACGATCTAAAAGTCTAGTTTTTTTATCGAGATTTCATTGATATATACCTTTTAGGAATTACTTTTCATTTTTTTAAGATTATACCACTTTTGTCATCAATAGTTATGCTGTTTTGATTCTTCATTTTACTTGAAGTACATGTGATCAATACAGCTATTTGATACATCTGATACGGATACGAGGATAACCCTCATAATATTCGAAAAGCTTGGAATAATTAAAAGACCTTGTTGGACACATCCGTACCTGACACTAACACCCAAAATCTAAGTCACATGAATCAAATGAAAGAAACACAGATTTGTTATTTAGACATGAATTCAATAGTAGGCAGTAACTCTCAATGGGAGAATCTGCTTTATGGTTTATCTTTAACATTCAATAGCAGGCAGTAACACAGATTTCACACTCTTTTCTCTTGTCCAGTTGAAAGTTTTTGTCTATAATATCTAGATTTGGTATTTAGATATGAATTCCCACATATTTGATAATAACCGAACACTAGTTTGGGCAAGTTTATGTCATTCGTTAAAACGTGTATATAATACACATTTCAGTCCAAAAAAAAACTCTTGCCCCATTTTTTTTAAACCGTTTTAAGGCAACCCATTTTCTCTTTAAAAAAATGGATGAACACCGTCGTGTGTTCATCCGAACCTGGGGAGGAACCCAAATTTCGGCGACCAACCGTCGTCCCCTTTATCGTCGGCCGTCGCTAGTCGGGGCCGGCGAAACTTAAAACCAAACTAAAACAACCACCTTCATCCCTTAAAGCCAAAAATAACTTCCGATTTACCAAAAAACGACCCTTATTTCACATATCTGGAAAAAAAAAACCTAGACCCTTTTTATTTTTAAAATCGGAAAAGACATCTCTTTTCTACAAAAAAAAAAACTTCTTTTTAGTCTGATTCACCCATGTTCTCTAAAGAAAACGACAGGCTTGTCACCGGACGTAGGCACAACAACGTCGAGGGTAAACTCTTTCCCGATTTCCCCTTTTTTATTTATTTATTGTTATTATTATTTGAGATTCGAATGCATGCTAGAAAAAGAAGAAGTTGATACCTCTAAAGTTCTTTTTTTTATTCGATTCTGGAAAATCTCTCTTGAATACAATGGTAGATTAGATCTTACATATATATCATGGTTGCTTAGTTTACAACAATAAGTAACCATTTAATGAAATTATTGTTTGATTTCATTCTGACATTTCTCATATATATTTTTTTTGTGTTTCGGTCATGCTTGGTGGGTGAGCTGGTGAGGTCGTCGTACGGCGACAGCGGAAGATCTGGCAGAGCGGCCACATGGCGAAAGAGACCAAGAGTCTTATGGCCAGATTCGATCTGAACTGTTAGATCATATCTGATCCAACGGCTGAGATCTTACATGGATTGGACGGCCAAGATTCGATTTGAGAATGACGTGGCAGCTGTGGATGATGGCATGTGGCACTAGAGTAGGTAGATGGTCTTGTGCGTGCCATCCACGCGCGCGTGGAAAGATGGACGATTGGCGCGTGTACTCTACGCGGCAGATGAAGGGTCTTCTCCCTTTGATCCAGACCGTTGGATCAAAATATGATCTAACGGCTCACAGCCGGCTGCGCACAAAAGAAAGAAAATTAGGGTTCTTATCAGATATGGGTTAGGATTTTAGGTTATTTGGGCTATTGGGTTTTGGCCGATTGGTCATGTAATTATTTAGTTGGGTTTTAAAGTGTAATTGGATTGGACACTTAAATAATATTTGGGTTTCATATAATATGATCTGTTTATATATATATAATAAATACATACTTGTTTACATACACACATACATATATAAAACGTATACACACATAATAATAGTACAATAATACACGCATTCACATACATACGTACATATAACATAAATGCATATCACATACATATACATACACAATATACAAACTTTAGTACGTATATATATTCACATACATATACATATACACACATAAATAATAACAACGCATTCATGCATACATTTTGAACACACACAACTAAATTATTGAAAACAATAATAACGACAATATATATATATATATATATATATATATATATATATATATATATAACGTTGATAACCATATTCATATACCAACTCTAATACATGCACAAAGACTCATACATACGTTTAAATATGCATATTACCACACGTACATATAGGCATTAAGACATACATACTAACACACATATATAATAGTTACTATAACTAATTAATATTATTATAATATTTACAACCCGGACAAAAATGAGTGATTACAAATTGTTTATGGATTTTTTTTATTGATAATTCATCAAAAAAATTGTCCTTATAAATTTGTAATAACGGCAAGAAAAGAATACAAGTTTACAAGGATTAAATAGAGAATTTTAGGATGGGTCAGTTATAATTTTACATTACTATAAAAGGTTAATTCAATATATTTTAAATTTCTAAAGGGTTTGTATGTATTTATTTAGTATTAAAATTTGTTTTGTAAGTATCGAAATTTATCAAAAATTATAAAAATTAATTTAAAATATTATAAAATCTAATATTTTGTGTTGAATTTTTTTTAAAATTTATCATTTTTCTAAAGCTGTTGTACTTAGACTCCACCTCACTTTTACATATTTTAGTACGAGAGCTATCCACAAGCCGAACGAAGTTCAGGTGGGTCCCATGTATAGTTTGAGTTCGATTAAGTTTGAAATATAAACTTCAATTTTTAATCACATCTATACCGTTTGGTTCAAGTTATTTTTATGAACAAATTATTGTTTTTTAAATATTTAATAATTATATTTTTATTAAATTTGTAAACATAAATAATGTAATATATTTTAATATTTATATTATAATATTAGCTCTATTTGGTATACAGCTTTTTAAGCTAAAACTAGAGGTTTGAAGTATTTTTAGTGGTTTGACCAGTCAAATTCGTTAATTTGGATGTTTGGTAAATAGAGAATTGTAATAGCGGATTGATGTGAAACCTCTCATTTTGAAAAAGTAAGTTTGGATAAAAGACTTGTAAAAACTATTTTATCCTTGATAATTATAAAAAAATTCTCTAAATAATATAAATTTGATTAACTAATAAAATTAAAAAAATAACTTCATAAATAACAAATTAATATATAAATTGATAAATACATATAAATTTAATGATTAATAAAATTATATTCAAAATATAATTTCATAGATAAGAAATTAATATATACACATCTAAATTTAATAATTATTAAAATTATATTAAAAAGATAATTTCACAAAATAAAAAATTAATAAATACATCCCAGTAATGATATTAAAAAAACAATTTTCATAATCTAATTAATATTAATAGATACAAAATGTTAATAACTAATAAATTATTCAAACAAGTATCAAATATAATTATGTCCTTATATGTTGTTTTACTTGTTCAAATAATCAAATAGCTATTAGCTATCAGTTAATTTTACCAAACACTTTTATACAATCAGCTAATATAATCCGCTAGTCAAATCAACTAATGCTATCAGCTATCCGCTATCAGCTAATGTAATCTGCTATCCATTATTAATTATCCGCTAATTGCCAAACAAAGCATTGTATATTTGATTTACATATTATACAATTTTGAATTTACATAATAAATAAAAATAACATCATGGAATTGAAAAACATATTGAGTTTAACTTAAACTTTGAATAGAAGTATGAGCCTAGCTCATATTTTAATACATGCCTATTTTTAAGGCATAACGTCAATATATGTACCTAACGTTTGACTGAATAGTTATTTTGGTACCTATTATGTTTTTGAGTCAATTCAACCCAAACATTTCATTTTTTGTCTAAATAGCCTCTCTGTGGATGAAAATTGTTAGCTAACTAACGGTTAATGACTTGAAATGAAGCGACAAACCTACATGGCAGTGTCATATAAACAAATGCGTTGACTTGAAAGAATGTCACATCGGTAAAAAATAATTTTATAAAATTATATAAAATTATTTTTCTGTTTACGTGTTATTCTGTCAAGTCATTTCAAGTTGTTTATCGTTAATTGATTAACAATTTTCATCCGTAGAGGGGTTATTTTGACCCAAAATAAAACGTTAGGACTAAATTGATTGAAAAAATATGAGCCAAAATAACTATTTAATCAAACGTTAAGTGCATTTTTGACTTTATTGTATTTTTTTATCCAAACTCATTTTTCAGGTCTTTTTTTTTTCTTCAAAATCCTCTGAAATATTATATGAGCATTCGGATTTGAGTGTATTGCTCATTCCTTGGACGAGTCTATTTAGCATTGACAAATGACATTTTCTAAACAGAATTAAAAGTTTATAATTTGTATGAAAATTGATGATTCATCCAAATGCTTGAAACATGTAAAGAATTGAAAGGGTCTTTTACAAAAAAAAAAAAATCAGATTTTACAGACAAATTCTTGGCCTTTTACAACAACAAAAAATCAGACTTCATCGTCACACAAATTCCTGATCTTTTACAACAGCAAAAATTCAGACTTCATGGTAAGACAAATTCCTTTCCATTGCACGATTAAGAATAACACTTATAATAATCAAAACACAAAAAATATCGACCATGACGGTTATAATTCTAGACATGTCATCATGGAACATAAGGGCTGAGACTGAAATGAAATAAACTAAAACACAAATACACCCTGTGATTGCAATCCATTTATTTATAGTTTCAGGATTGAGCTTCCACTCAAATAAGTTGGTTGTGTTTGTGGAATGAAGGTATAGTTCCGATGCAGAAGGCAATGATAACAGATAACAAAATAAAACGCTCGATACTCTATTTGGTGACCGACTTGGAACCTGCTCCAGACCAGGATACTAGAGCTGCGAGCACTGTCACGCAAACACATGTTATCCCGTAGAGAAGGAAGAAGAATCCCTTGTGTTGCAAATTAATAAGATCGAGTAACTCCCTAATCATCACACATGGATCCTCGATGTCATCAGCAGGGATATTTTCAAGGTTCTCTAATTGACTATCATGACCAACAATCTGCAACAATAATCATAAAAAAACAAATATACGAGCTTAATTCAAAGCATGAAATTAAAATTCATTCCCATGATAATATGAATTTACTGATTTTTCACCTTAATCATTCTACCAAGTTAATGGTCCCCATCCAATCATGTGCCAACAAAATTCATGACCAAATGTGATAGTACTCAAAACTCCAAAATCCTCTCCTTGCTAGATTTTTGATCAAACAACCAAAAACAGCATTTGCTGTTGAACCCATAATCATATATGTGGTAGGCATCGATCTCAAATTTTAGAATTTTGATAAAGCAAATTACATCATAAATGGAGCTCTAGCCAAACAATCTACAGCCAGTCATGTCATTCAAGTTTGGAGGGTAACCTAACTTGTAAGTCTAACTTGCAAATAGCTAACAAAATATCATCCACTCAACAACAGGAGCAGGGATATGCCAATTTTAAAAAATTAAATACTCAGACCTTTCTACTTAATATGAGTTGGTGACAGCTGAAAACTTATTAGTCCCATGAGAATGAAGTATACATCATTAGCTATGGCATGTATATATGTGCAAACCAGATCTATAACTCCAAATCATATATCTCGACCTTACAAACACCCCTATGATCAACTTGCAGGCATCTCTAACATTCACAGAAAGGAAAATGGAGGAAATAGATGGACGAGAAACGACGGATGATTGCATCGGTAAATTCATATTATCATACCTTACTATCAATGACCATCATTGTTAGCTCCTGTTTTGCTTACTTGTTCATCATGTTGCCGTAAAATCTAGTATCCTTCTTGTTGTATTCCTTAACAATCTCCTTTAAGATGCAATACTGCAGTTTCACATCCTTGTTATCAGGGTCAATCTCTAGGGCCTTCTTGATGTCCACCTCGGCCAAATCCAAATCGACGAGCTAAGTATATTGTCACGAGATTAGAGTTTCGACTTAGCGACCAGCTTGATCTTAGGTGATGTTCTCGAGACAAACAACTAAGTCGGCTTATTTTCTCTTTTTGGAAGATCAAACTCTTCCTAGGCACTAAGAACGCTGAATCGTAAATGTCTTGTATTACTCAAAAGATGTATGATAACAAATAAGGTGGGGAGGCCTCTATTTATAGTTGAATCCTCGTACAATGAATGGTCGAGATCTATTTGCATCATCAGCTCAGATCAAAAGCTGCCAACTACATCCTAGCTAACTATGAAAAGTCTATCACCTTGGAATATTTTCCATAGGTTTGCGTCCACATGGATGCGCACGTTGTTGGATATTCCTATCCTTTGGAATATACCCTGGTAAGATGTCGTATATTAATTTACCAGACTTACTGTGATCGGCCTTCTATTAGTCTCCAACGGTCGGGCTAAGTCAAGTGGTCTTCTAGGCAAGCCCAGGATTTTGCAAAGAACCTCTTGAGCACTCGGTTGTGCATGTGTCTCCGTTTCTAACTCGCAGGCTGTGACATTCTCCCCCACCCAATCTAGCGATGCGCTCATTGTTGACTTAGAATGAGCTTGGCTTGATTGGATCTCCCTCAGAACCTCGGCTTACCCATAATTAAGTGACCAAAATGTAACACTACCTATAATTGAGTGACCCAAATGTAACATTTAATAATCGGGTGACCCAAATGCAACTTTTAATAATTGAGAGATTAAAATGTAACTTTACCTATAATTAAGTGATATTCGTTGTAGTTTGCCCAAGATAATAGCTACATATTCATTTATTATATAAATAAAGACTAATAAGTAATAGTGTTTTTTATAATTATTGCTTTTATCGTGATAAATAAAAAGAAAAAAACTTTGATACACAGGCTGTGTAAACTTTAGTTTACACGTGCCTTTTAGTTTTAAGAGTTATGGTTTTAGTTTAGGGTTTAAGGTTTAGGGGTTTAGGTTGTAGGGTTTAGAATTTAAGGTTAGTGTTTAGAATTTAGTGTATAGGGTTTAAGGTTTAGAGTTTAATTTTTTAGGGTTAGGGTTAGAAATTTAGGATTTGAGTTTTTATAGTATAAATACACAGGCTTGTGTAATTTTGCACAGCCTGTGTATTAAAGTTTTACTCAAATAAAAATAACTTTTTAATATTACAAATTATGCTATTCTTATTTTACAAATTACAACCAAAATCTCATCATCTCACGATATGAGTCAAGGACAATAAGCATTGGATTCCTTTGTGCATTTTGATTTTTTTTAATAATTGATCTATTTTTCAGATATTCACTCAAGAAAAGTTTTTTTCTTCAAATTTTATATTTCATTTTCAAAATATATTTTATATTTATATTAGTTTTCAGTTATATTGTATTTTAACATTTAAAAACAAATTTTTATACCAACAAGTGTTAGGTGCAATGACAATGTACATTGCTCTCCCAAGATGATAATTTAAATTCAAATTTTGAAGACAATATTATTAAGAGGGGGAATCTTGAATCTCAAACATAGACCGTAAAATGATGATCCACAACTATATTTTACGCCTATTTCCAAAACGACGATCTATTATAGAGTACATCAGTAAACAATCAAAAAGAGGATCAAACTCTATGTGACTACCGATAAACACAAATAAAAAACAAGTGTCGTGAGGGTCACCGTCCGAAGACCAAAAACTTGTAAAAATAATTATAAAAATGTGTCATAAAGACGAAAAAAAAACGCAACAAGATGTTTAAAAATAAATAAATAAATAATATAAATTATAGACTGTCAGTGACTAACATTAAAACGCAGCGATTAATTAGACAAAAAGAATTGTTAGGGCTCGAAGAAAAAAGATGAGAAGTCCTAATTAGTACGAAATATTAATTAGAGGTTAATGATAAGACCAAATAGAGCCAGGGCCATCCAAAGAGAACCACGCGTGGGACATTCATTCTTTTGAATTTGGTGCAGGGAAAGCGTGGGTAACGTAGAAAAATGCATTTTGGAATAGGGTCAAGACACAAATAGTCATTAAATTATTCTAAAAAATAAAATGGTCACTAAATTTTTAAAAATTATAAAATGGGCATTAAACTTTAGTTTATATTACATAATGGTCACTGAGCCATTAAATGTTGTCAAATGGGTGACGTACATTTAATAAGGGCTAAATTTAATGTTATTTTTTTTCAAAATAATACTAAATTGATTGAATGTGTAAATATAAAGGTTAAATGTACTATTATACAAATTTTTGTAATTACCGTATTATTAATTTAACGACAGTTAACGGTTCAGTGATCATTTGTAACAAAAAGTAAAATTTAATGTCCTTTATATAACTTTTGAAAGTTCAATGGCTATTTTATAACTTTTTAGGATAGTTTACTGACTATTTTTATACTTTACCCTTTGGAATATGACTTTTTTTAAAATAATAAGTAATTCGATGTTTGTAAATTAGATTTTAAATTCGAATATTATGAATTGATAAATTAGTTTTATGGAATTTATTTTTATTTAAAAGTTAACTTGATCAGAAGATCTTATATGAATAAAAAAGAGTACTTTGTTCCTTCTTGTTTTATCGACTTATATTATATATTTTTAATATGAGAAAATATTTAATACAATGATAGTGTGGAAAAATTCAACAGCGGGTTCAATTTAGAGCGTATAATTTTGGTTTAGGGTTTATGGTTTAAAATTTAAAGTGTGTGGTTAGAATTTAAATTTTAGAGTTTAGAGAAAAAGGTTTTAAGATTAAATATTTAAAATTTTAAAGTAAAATTAAGTATGCTTGTGAAAACTTTTTCCACCGTCAGACTTAGGGCTGTAAACAAATCGAACATTCAGCGTACCGTTCGGCGGAAAGTTCGTTTATTTATTAAATATTTAAATGAATGAACATGAACAAGATGTTCTGTTCATTTAATCAAATGAACGAACACAAACAAAGGGTTTGTTCGTTAATTTACATTCGTGAACGTTCGGTAATTTGTTCGTTTATATTCGTTTAAATTTATTCACATATGTCCATTTATATTTATTATTTTTCATAACTAAAGTATTATATTTAAAAAACTAAATTTATTTATATATGTTCGTTTATGTTCGTTCGTTTTTATTTGTTTATGTTCGTTTATCATTTTAACGAATGAATATTAACTAACACGAACAAACTACATTCCTTAACGAACGAATACGAACAAAAAAATATGTACATTTAATTGTTTATGTTTACTCGTTTATTCAAACTGAATAAACGAACAAACATAAACATATTCTAATTCATATTCGTTTGATTCATTTACGGGCTTAATCACACTACCAACGCATAGAATAATAATCCTTCAATAGACACCGTTGAAATATGTTTTGGACCTCAAATCTGGTGTTAACCTGACATGTTCATAATTTTATCCGTTGTCTAATTTGTGTTAAAATCTATATTTGGCCCAGTCCTGTATTATCACATGTCTTTGTTCTATTATTCTTGGACTTTATATTAATATTTATAATTCAATTTTAAAAAGTACATAATAAAGAAACAAAAACATTACTACGTTTGGCCTAACAATAAGGGTGAGCAAAATTTATTCAAAAAAATCATTTTTCTTAACTTTTAAATTTGACTAAAAAATTTAATTATAGTTTGAGTTATAAAATGGAAACTTAATAATTCAAACTTTTTAGTAATTAGCGGATTAGTTTTCAAGTTCGGGTTCAATTCTCAACTCTATCTGTTATTTGTATATCACATATGAAAAATAGGAAGAAATATTTGTATATTGTATATGTTATAAAAAGCCGATTAAATTAGAACCAATTAGTACCATAAAATTATAAATATTTACAATTAAATTTGAATAGAAACTCAAACAACTCGATTAATTAATAATATTTTAATTCAACTCAATCAAATACTCATTATACTAACAACAATAAAATTAATCAAACTAAGCGAGGTGAAGAATTGAAAATTAAGAGTTAAGATTTGATCTATAACTCTTCATTTAGCAGTATAAAACCCATTTTTTATGTGAAGTTGTGAATGGTGGAAAATATTTTGAGTTTAAGAGTTTAGTTTGGGTTATGAATTCAGACTTTAACACATATGACTAGTAATTTATATTTTAGATTTTATAGTTTAATATAGAACGTATGGTAATTTTTTTATATAAATTATATTAAAATATAACATTTATTTTTTTATCTATATTTAAATAAAATTATATTTTTTATTAAAAAAAACAAAATCAACGTTTGGATGCATGTATGTAAACAGTAAAATAAGAAGAAGAAAAAAACAATTGCGAACGAGAACAATGGAAGCTTGTTGTGGCGGTGAAACGTGATGCTTCCTTTTCAACTTACTTGTTGGATTCAGGATTCGGTCCGCTAGGCACCTCGTGAGCGGCGGCTTTGAACTGTCGATCCCTACCACTGCCTGTGGTTGCCGGCGTCGAAGATGCCGGCAATGGGTGAGAATTAGAGGCTAGGCGTTGAGCTGACGACTGGGAAGAAGAGAAAATTAGTTGACCTTGACAGGCAGAGAAGCAAACGAGCGGCGGCCGACGAGCAAAGAGCGGCGGCGAGAGGAGGAGAAGAACGAGGAAGAACAGTAGGGCAGAGCGAGAGTGAGATTTGTTAGAAGCAGCGGCCATTGAATTGTTATGTGGGAAGGGAGAAGGGATATTGAATATCCATGAAAAGTTGAAAATCCTGCAAGCGGACCACCGTGTCTGGCTTTAAGTTTCTGGTAGCTAAAGAGAACAAGAAATAAAACAAGGTGAATTAATGGCGGAAGGTGGGAAAAAGTTTTTAAAAATAATTTTTGTATGCATTCGATGAAAGCTTATATAAACATTTTTTTAATGTATAAAAAGATATATAGAGAGAAAAAATTTGATACACAGTTCGTGTAAGTTAAAATTTACACGTGTTTTTTAAATTTAGAGGTTAAAGGTTTAGTTTAGGGTTTAAGTTGTAGGGTTTAGAAGTTAAAGTTTAGGGTTAAGTGTTAAAGTTAGGATTTTAAATTTTAGATTTTATAGAAAGATTGTGTAAAAATATTTTATACGGACTGTGTATTAAAATAAAATCTATATATATATTATTACTAATATAGTCTACTTTTTATTTGGATGCATTCGAGCAATATAATGTAATTGCAGGAAAATTTAATAATTATCCTAATAAA
>JAGYYJ010001750.1:0-21550 GCA_019671005.1 Hibiscus mutabilis | reverse complement strand
AACACTTATCACCTAGGTTGGTATAGAAAGAGTGGTGGCATTGGATATGGTGAGTCGATGTGTAATGATAGAGGATTGTTACCCGTTCTTTGGTATTGATAATCTTGTAAATGGTTAAAGATTCTCGAGGTTGCCTTATGAATTTTCTTGGATCGAGTATCGTAAGTTAAAGGTTAAAGAAAGGTTTTGATAAAAATTGTGTTTGGGGTAAAGTTTGGACCTTAAAAATGAGTCGTGAGATGGTTTAGACTCACGAATGTGTTGGTATAATCTTAAGCTCGATGTTTTAAGAGTTGCTTTATTGGGTTTGAGATAGATTTTTTTCATGAATGATAAAATAAGGTAAAGATTTCTGTGTAGCTTAGTGAATTTGTGGGTTTTGGCTACGGTGGTGTGGAATCAGATTCTCATATTGCAATGGATTTTGTTGGAACAACATTTGGAAATCCTTGAGGACTGCCAGAGTTTAGCACATCTAGTAGTTAGAAAAACGAGTGTTGATAAAAGGGGTTTGGTAACGAGATAAAGAATATCCAGAGTGAGTTCGGCAGGTTGGTGTCTGACAGTGCTTTTGAAGTTATCCTTTCTTGATTCTCTTTTAGATCTGAGGTGAGTGTTGTTTTAAATCGTATGCATTTTTGGAGAGAGAAGTGGATTCGTGGTTTATTGTTTAGCCTCACCTCTAAATATGGCACATATCTGTGATATTTTCTATGTGCCTATATTGAGACGATATCTTTTTGATCCTTCGTATGTGATCCTGCGAAAGGGGTTTGATATTAACCCCAGTTTAAAGCACGAAGAAGAGTAGATTTGAGTGCTTGACAAGGGAGTCAAAGAACTTCACAATAAGTTCATACTCTTGTTAAAATTGAAGTGGAGGAAATTTGGAAGTCAAAGATGTTACGGTGGAGTTCTAATTGCATCTGTTTCCATTAGGTAAATTTTAAGGACATAATTTTCTTTAAGGAGGGGAGAGTTGTAACAACCCGAATTTTAGAATCCAAGAGCCAAGTTAATCGAAAGCGTGAGCTCTGTGCATGGGCCTTGTTGTTGGGCTAGTAGGAGTCTTATTGGGCTTGAGGAAAGCTTTGGGCCTGTGTTGTTGGTTGGTTAAAGGGCTAGAGTGAAAATAAAAAGGGGCCAATCAGTAATTTCTTGATGGAATACAAAGATGGGGGATTCATTATGTTCTGCAGAAAAAAGTGGAGGGTGAAGTCACCCTTGTCCCCTTGTTTCTCCCTCTTTCTCATCTTCATCTTCCTACCCAAGTTTGAGGTTCAAGGTGTAATCTTTGAGTGTTTAAGTGATAATCACGTTTTCCCGATTGAGGGAAGTTTGTTAGCAGCAAAGGATCTACAAACCAAGGTAAAGATGAGTTAAAATGGTAGAGGTTAAGGTTTTGTGTGGATGAATGAGAATGGGTCTTTGAAGGCTTCTTCATCAGCTTTAATCCAAGGTTAGTACACTACTAACTCCTATAGCTTCCTGGAAATCATAAAAATATATTTTGTTGCATGTTTATGGTGTTTTTGGTTGAGATTGAACCTTGATTGCTCTTTAATGGCAAATTGTGAAATTGATGTTAATAAGGCTTAAAATTGATAAAAAAAAACCGACCATGAACACCTTCTATAAGTTTTAGGTTAAGTTTTGGGGGGTTACCAAGTTGGTTTGGGGGTTAAATATGAGAAATTCGAACCCTAGACCTAGAAATCGGGGTTCGTGTACCTGTACAGGTGGTTTGGTGTCGATACCCCTCTCTATGTAAAGAGTCAAAACATGAATGGTGTACCAGTATAGCTTCCCGAGTATCCGTACCCCTGTTATGAATGAAATTCCATTAGCATTTTTGCGTACCGATATACAAAGGGTGTATTGGTACCACTGTTCCATTGAGTTTGAGGAGCGGTACGAAGGCTTAGCGTATCGATACGATAAGGGGCGTATTGGTACGGGCTTAAGATAAATTCTTTCGAATGTAAAATGAGTACCGGTACTCAAGGAGAGTATCAATACCTATAGGGGCGTACCGATACGCATATAGGAGTACCGATACGTGCAGAGCAATCTACCCGGGAAAATTGAGTTTGTGTTCGGGGGTTCTATAATTCAAGATAAAAGGCCTAATCCCAAGGTATAGAATAAATTGTAAAACTAAGAAACTAAGATTTAAACCCCGTATGTGAAATAAATGGCTAATAACTTGGTAAATATTGGATGAGTTGCTTGTACCCTATTTGAGCCTGGGTGAATCAAATAATGTCATGTGGTAATTAGGATCCTTGCTGTGCGCTCAAGGGATGCTCATACAGTTGAGTTGCCTTGAGTAATAAGACAATGTGGATTAATGAGTCAAATAAGAAGATTAATTGAATACTTTTCCATAATGTACTAACAACTCAGTAATGCAAAATATTGATGTACTATCGCTTAGCAACAATAGGGGATCCTTGGGATCACGTTGCTTGTATGCCAGATAGGCATTGGTTGGGTTATATGTTGATGTGTCGTGCCATGTGGGCACTTGATTGATGGGATTCAAATACCTAGTGAAGAGTGTTGCAACTCCACGGTTTGAGATACCGAATGAAGGTTACCAATGCTTTATGACCTGGGCCTCATTCGAAGATACTCGAGGAAGTATTCTGAGTATTGGTCTAGTTTTCGATGCTAGGTGACATGACCTCACCCAGAGTGTAGATGTTCGATAGAGGATTTCGAGCATGGTGGATATTCCGATGCTAGGTGACCCGGCCTCACTCAGAGTGTATGATCCAATTCTTACGTGACCCGATCTCACCCGGAGTGTATGTTCTGATGCTACGTGACCCAGCCTCACTCTAGAGTGTTGCTGATGTTGTTTTTGCCTAGATGACCTATTGAGATATATAGCTTGGTTAGGCCTTGTGTACCATGATTGATTGCTTTGTTGAGGCATGTGTTTAGGCGACTAGTGGTAGCGCCATTGTTATCTTGCCATGATATCATATCTTGTAGCATCATTCTTATTTATGATTTGCATGAAGCATGGTTGAGTGGTTGTGTATCCACTGAGCTTTGTTAGTTCAGTGTTCAGAATCGTTGTTTCCGTTCACAGGTTAGTAGGTTTGGCACGTTCTTGGAGGAGCACCATCAATGAAGGATTCCAGTGCCTCGTCTCTTCGGAGTACAATACTTAGGTCTTTTTAGAATCGTTGTTTTCGTTTGTAGGTTAGTAGGTTTGGCACGTTCTTGGAGGAGCACCATCAGTGAAGGATTCCAGTGCCTCGTCTTTTCGGGGTACAATACTTAGGTCATTAGGCTATGTATTTGTAGGAACCTATTGTACATAGTAAATTGTATTTGGATTTTCAAACATCGAGTCAAAAGTTTATAATATAATTTTAAAAGGAGCTCCATTGTATATGTTTCAATTATTACTTATACTTTATTGGATTTAAATATAATGGGTTTTGAAATTCATTGTGGATATGACTAAACTAGGGCAAAATTTTATGGTTGAGTTTCATACGTGAGGCCCAATGTGACATCCGAGTCGAGGGTGTTACACCCGTATCGGTACTCGTAACCAATTTGAAATTCTAGTGTTGAAAACCCGTATTGGTACGCATAGGGTCGTACCGGTACTCGATAACCAAATTGGTTAATTTTGTGTACCAAATCACTTAGTAAAATATTGAGTTTGAAAGAATTGACTTAGAATATGTTTTTTATCTTTAAATACTCGTCGATTGTGAGCAATTTCAAGTATCCTTAAAATTTAATTTATTTGCAATTAGTCACTGTTATATCAAAATCATAATAATGGTTTAACAATCTCCCATTTTTGATATAACAAAACTAAATAAAATTTTTAATCTCTCCCCCTTTCTTTAAGGCTAAAAAGGCTATTTGTTTTTGAAAAATTTTATAACCAACTTCTCCCTATTTTTGTTAAATCAAAATCAATAGGGTAAAATCAAAACATAACGACAGATAATAAAAATAGCTCCAAGAAATAACATAAAATCCATAATATGATAAAAATCCAAAGCATAATAAAATCCAACAATATCCAAGCAAAAACATAAAACCAATAAAATATCCAAGGTCATAGGAAATAACAAAGCAACATAGGTGCATAAAACCCAAATAAGTCTATATGATATGCAAAAGACTAAGCCGAAGCATCATCATCATCATTGTCGCCCTCCTCCTCCTCATCTCCATGGACATTACAACGCCATTCATGATGAAAGGCGGTAAGAGAGATGTCGATCGAAGAAACACGATGCTTGTTAGGGTTGAAAAGTACTGTTTTTCGTACCCTTGTTACTTATATTATTGTTAGACTTAAGCTTATTTTAGTTGCATTTGTAGTCATTCATGCATAAGTTCGTAGTTTCTCAGTTCAATAGGCTTGGCCATACATTTTATTACTTTTTGTAGAAAAATGCTACTCTTTTGCTCTTTTGTGGTGTAGGATGATTTGTCGAGCCAATTGTCGAAGCATGTCGTGGTAAGAAGGGATTAAATCGATTAGGATTCCCAACCGACCAATTCAAATTCAAAATGCAAAGGATATTATCCCCATTTTATATATTTTAAATCAGCTACATTATCTCCCATATTTGAAATTCAAAATGGAAGCCTACACTCCACCAAATTCTCACGTAACAACTCACATCCACACCTATTTAAAGGGATCGAAACACATGAAGCAAAAGAATGGAATTTGGGGATTGGTTAGTGAGAGAGATCAAAAGGGAAAGGCTGATTGTGGGAGGAGTGGTCGGATTGAGGAGCTCATCTCCTCTCTTCTTTCATTTTTTTAACCGCACATCACCCTTCATGTTGGGGAAATATTTTTTTGTATTTTCTTTTCACCCGAACATGAACTAAACTTAGATGGTTTGGGTTATTAGGTTTTGAGGGGGTTTTGTATGGATGATTTGATTTTTGGTTTAAGTTTAAATGCACAATGTTGGTTCAATTCCTATTCTTGCAATTCAAGTAGTTTAATGCTTGAGTGGAGAATCATTTATTGAAACTCAAATCCCTAATTCGGTGACAATGACATCCATTGAAGGTTCATCAGCCGAGTTGATTTCCAAACATTACGAGAGTTAATAGAGATCGACGGACTGAATTGAATCTAGGTTTTCTAACATTGCGAGAGCTGAAGGAAATCAATCCCTTCGTGAACCAAGTTTCTGGAAAGTGATAAAGTGAAGGAAGCTTAGAGAAGGAGCGGATTTCAAGCGGCTAACAAGAGTTCAAGGAAAGATGGTGTTTATCCTTGTTAAAGTAACGTGTGACAGACGTATCACCAAGGTTTGCACAAGTCTCAACCCTTCAAGTTAGAAATAATGTGAAGGTAGTGAAAAACACTCTACCGAGCATTGGAGACATAATTGACTTGCCAAGACAACGCACTTTTCGCAACAATTAACTTTCTAGGGCAATCACTTACTGAGAAGAGTCATACTCTGGCTCAACCACTTGCTATTGCATTTCACTGGTCACGGGGGAGTTTTACTTCCAGCAAACTACTTGCTTGGGCAATTACTTGCCACGTCAATCTACTTGCCAAAGCAACTCACTTGCCTCTGGTATTCAACCTGCCAAAGTAACTCATCTGACATACTCTCAATCCTAATAAGCCAACCTACTCTCTCATTGATTCCCTTATTTGTCTTTAATCTTTATTTACTTTATTTTAGCTACCTCTTTATCACTATAATTTTCTTCTTATTTTAGTGCAAGGAATCAAAAGTACAAGTCCTTCAGCCCAGTCCCTGTGGAGATGATACTCTTTTATTCACCATTTTATTACTTACGACGTGTTCGCTTGCACCATTTACATAGCACTCAAAACACGTTACAAGTTTTTGGCACCGTTGTCGGGGACTGGAAATTGCAACTTTACCTTTAATTTCTTGCATTATTTTTCTTTTGTTATTTGTTTTAAGTGGCTAACACCCTTTGGTTTTACATCTGTGTATGACCAGGGCAAGACCAACTACACAAGGCTGTCCACTTGAACCTGAGATTGAATTTGTACTCTATAAGAGAAGGAGAGAACCACGCACAGTTATGGAAGATCCAATTGCCAATGGTAATCAGAATGATACAGCAAGAGGCGAAGCAGTCATAGCAGATCAACCAGTTCGAGTATGAAACAGACCCATCCGAGATCACTTACTACCAGACCTTGGTGATCTCAATCCAGGAATTACTACTCCTGAGATTCAAGCTGTAAACTTTGAATTGAAGCCAGTAATGTTTAATATGTTAAATTCAATTGGGCAATTTGGCGGCTCAGTAAATGAATCTATGATCTTTCTTAGAGGTTTGCGATTGTTTCAGACAACAAAGAGTCCATGAGGATAACTTAGACTTTTTCCCTATTCACTGAGGGATAGGGCAAGAACATGGTTCAACAACATACCACCAGGAACTCTAGAATCTTGGACAGATCTATGCCGAAGTTTCCTTGTCAGGTACAATTATACTAGCATGACAGATAAATTGCATAGTGATATCACTTCTTTCCGTCAAGCATATGAAGAATCTATGTAGAGCCTTGGGATCGTTATAGAGTGCTTCTTCGCGAGTGCCCCATGCATAGATTCTGAGAATGGCACAAGTAGTGATGTTCTACAATGGAGTCTACGCACCGACTAGGTTGATGCTAGATGCCTCAACGAATGGAACACTTCTAGATAAGTCACCGGAAGAAACATTTGAGATTCTTTATAGACTTAAAAACAATGATTATTAGTTCCAAAATACTATAAAGGGATAGGCTAGGTGACATGCCATGACAATTGAGCTTGATTCATCCGAAGCCATTTCAGCATAATTGACCGCATTAACCAACATGGTTCTGAATTTGCAGAAACCCATCAACACACAGGAGGTAAAGGTAGTAGGTTCATCTTGTGATTCTTGTAATGATAACCATGATTCTTCTGAGTGTCTGTAGAACCTAGAATCCAGTTTTTACATAGGAAACTACAACAAAAATAACAATCCATATTCCAACACATACAATCCAGGATGGAAGCAGCATCCAAACTTTTCGTGGAATAATCAGAATGGCTAGAACAATACATCTCGACAAAACACCAAAGCATTAGGATTTCGACAGAACATGCCACGACAATAGAATTAATTGCCGCAGCAACAGTCAATAGCTAGTTCTTTGGAAACCACTTTAAATGCTTTTATGCTTAAAACTCGATCTTATATGGCTGAAACAGTAATTTCATGAAAAGACTAACTCTTTTATGAACATGACATAAATTCGGATGCAGAGTCAGGAAACAGCAATCAAGTCTTTAGAAACTCAGGTTGGACAGTTCGCTCATGCCCTAAGCATGAGGCCAAAAGGAACCTTTGTTAGCAATAGTGCCCTAAGGCGTATTGTATAGACATGATATTTTGATTATTGAATTCATTATTATGATAAATTTGCATGCTTTTGTATCCTTGAATATTATTATTCTAAATATCCCTAATTAGTTATTATTGTGGGAACGATAATAAGCTAAGATTAGTATGAAGTTTGATAGACATTCATAAGTTGAACATGTGAATGAGATTCAAATCAAATTCATATATGTATTTGTTGAGAACAAATATTAGGATCGCTTTGTCTTAATATTAATACATGGATTAAAGTTATATATTAATCTTCAAACAGTTATGATATTAAATCCTAGACCTGAAATTGCTACGGTTCTCAACATGATAACTATTCTGTTTTGACATAGTCAAACATCATTTTTAATCGGACGATTATAAAGGTTATGCTTGAACATAATAAGGAATGATGCAGTAAGATGTGAGTGATTAAGATGGAATTTATCCCTCTTAACATAAGAGAGATATCTTTGGGCCCCTCGATGATTGAGACTGAGAAATGCATGGTCGTGCTCAAATGAGTTGATAGAGATCAATGTCATTTGTTTAGTCAGTTCAATTGGGCATCGAGAAACTAAATATAGAACAATATAAGGTTAACATTTTCCATGCCTTATATTCTATCAAGATATCGTGAGATAAAAGGATTATGACATGAACTGAATTAAGGTTGTCTCAGATTATGAGCTTTTCATTTAACTTGGGTAGTCATAATGTCTTGCTAGAGGCCACTTATGACTTGTAGAATAAAATGTGATTTTATCTATTACCAACGTTAAATGAACCTATAGGGTCACACACTAAGAATGGATAAGAATGATTGTGATTATTACTCTCAATAATAAATTTAAGATAATGCGATTATTTTAAATTATATTATTAGAGATTATTTATTCGAATTTAAAAGGTTAAATTTGTAATAGAATATCTTATTTATTTTATTATTTTTTTGAAAATAATATAAATAAATAATATCATCAAATAATCTCATTATCTAGATTTGATTGAATTTAAATTTCTTATCAGATAAAGAATCTATTTTAGAATATATTATTTACTTATTTTAAATAAATAATATTATTAAATAAATTACTTTATCTAGTGTTGGTTGAATTTGAATTCTTTATAAGAAAAAAGAATTCATTTTAAATTAAAATTTATTTGAAAAGAGTTTTAATTAATAATAGTGAACTCAACCTAACCCTATTCAAGTCATATATATGTATGTATGCCAAGGGTTTTGAGAGGTATCTAGGGATTTTGAAATAGCCACCAAAACTACAAAACTATATTTTCGGAATCTTGATTGGAACTAGCATTCTGATAGACGCTCGTCGTCCATTCGCGCGTGGATACTTATAGAGGGCGGTCATCTCTCACAAAAGGCAGTGCCTCAACACAACTAGATTCCAGAATCAAAATCAAGGTAATTTTTTATCTCCTCTTCATACATTAATATGATTGCATGAGATCCTGGAAATTCTTTATAGGATATTTTTCCGCTGCGCTTATACACCTGATTAGATCAGTCTATTTCCTATGAAAAACCTACAACCTTGCCCAACAATACTGAGGTTGCATGAGGTTTAGGCCATGAGCAGTGTAAAGTAATCACTACCAGAAGTGGATCCAAGGTGTGCAAAGATCCTATCCAACCCGAGGAGGATGAGCATGCATTGGTTGATGAAGAAGAGTCTCCAAAAAGTGAATGCCACGATAATTCCACATGCCGCAGCAAGTCCATTTACTTCAGCCAATCCATTCGAGATGAGTAAAGATAAAGAGAACAGACCGCCACCACCATTTCCACAGAGGCTAAAGAAGTAGAAGAATGAGTACCAGTTTAAGAAGTTCCTTGACATTCTTAAACAAGTCCACATCAAGTTACCACTTGTTGAGGCAATCGAGAAGATGCTGAATTACACCAAGTTCTTTAAAGAAATAGTATCTAAGCACAAGAGGTTGAGCGAGTTTGAGACAGTTTACTTGACATAGAGATGCATGGCTATTTACACAACCAATTGCCCCATAAGTTTAATGATCTAGGTAGTTTCACAATACCATGTTCCATTGGCGAGCATTACATTAGAAAAGCTCTATGTGATCTTGGAGCAAGCATAAATCTTATGCCCAATTTTTTTTCAATGACTAGTCATAGGTAAGGCGAGGCCTACCACAGTCATGTTGTAGCTTGCCGATAGATCATATGTGTATCCCGATGGAAAATCGAAGATATTCTAGTAAGATTTAATAAGTTTATTTTCCCCCCTATTTTTATTGTTTTGGATTGTAAAGCAGATGAGTTTGTACCCATCATTCTTGGAAGACCATTCTTAGCAACGGGGAGGACCTTGATCGATATTGAAAGAGGAGAACTTGCCATGAGGGTGAACGAGCAGCAAGTTACACTCAGAGTGTTCAAAACACTCAAGGATGCCGACGATATAGAGGAATGCCAAGCAATTAAAGCCATGACAAAGTTCAAATTTAATGTAGAAACCCACGTTGCCCACCGCTGATCTGGACTTAAAGGAGACAATGAAGAAAATGACCATGTAGAGACCCATGACACATTCCTAGATGAACAACTATTAATTGCCAAGGCAATTCCCTAGTATGCTGACATTGTGAATTTTCTTGTAAGTGGTATTTTACCTCATGATCTTTCTTATCAGGGAAAGAAGCAGTTCCTACATAATGCATTCATGAGGAGGAGCAGAAAAATATACTCCAACAATATCACTCGTCATCCTATGGAGGCCATTTTGGAAGAACTTGTACATTAACAAAAGTCTTACAGTCAGTCTTTTATTGGCCGACTCTCTATAAAGATGCCCATGGGTTCTACAAGCAGTGTGATCGATGTCAAAGAACTGGGAATATTTCAAGGCGGCATGAGATGCCATTGCAAAACATCCTTGAGGTAGAATTGTTTGATGATTGGGGCATTGACTTTACATTCTACTCACTGTGGATTACGTTCAAAGATTTATATCCTTACGGTTTAGAGTGCCGAAGGCAATTATCAGTAATGAGGGCAAGCATTTTGAAAAAAAACTTATTGCCAAGGTGTTGCTATGCTTTGGGGTTACCCATAAAATTGCCACGGTATGTCACCCACAGACTAACGGGCAAGCCGAGATCTCTAACCGTGAATTGAAAATTATCTTGAAGAAAGTTGTATATCCTTCACACAAGGATTGGTCTGCCAGGCTTGATGATGCACTTTGGGCTTACCAAATCGCATACAAGACACCCCTAGGCATGTCTCCCTATAGACTTGTCTATGGAAAATCTTGTCACCTTCCTGTAGAGATCGAGCACAAAGCTTATTGGGCCATTTCAACAATGAACGTGGATTGAAAGAAAGCCGGACATAAGTGTTTGTTGGACTTGAATGAGAATGAAGAATTTCGAGCATCCGCCTATAACAATGCCAAGTTGTACAAGGAGAAAACAAAAAGATGGCATGAAAGAAAGATTCTGCCACGACAATTCTTTCCACGGCAAATGGTGCTTCTTTATAACTCACGCCGTAAGCTATTTCTAGGTAAACTTAAATCACGATGGACTGGACCATTCGAGGTAGTTAAACCCTACTCCCATGGTGTCGTTGTGATCCGATCGATCAAGAATGGATCTGAGTTCAAGGTTAACGAGCAAAGATTAAAGCACTATATTGGAAGCCATGTTGAAAGAGGCATGCTCACAATCTCCTTGGGAGATGCATAAAAATGCTCTCCCTAAGGAATTTTCATTTTATTTTTCAATTATTTTTATGGGACTTGTATTTTTTTATTTTTATTATTTTGTTTTGGGATTTCTATTTATCTCTTTATTTATTTAGATTTTCGCATAATTAGTTTTTTGGTTATTTTTAGTTTAAATTTTCAAGTTTTTATTTTAAATTTTGTTATTTATCTTTCTTTTATCTCTTTTATTTTTGAATTTTAATTTTTCTCTTTTCATTTATCCCTTCCTTTTATTTTATTTTATTTTATTTTAATCTCTTTCTTTTATTTATTTTAGGTCAAGAGTTCAAAGTGGAGAAAGATTGAAGAATTTGTTGGGAATTTTTCCCAAGGGAGATCAAGGGCCGACGATTAATGTAGGTTTAAATACCTAATTATTTTTAAACCCTAGTAATATTTCATCCATATTTTCCTTAACCCTAGCCGCACCATTCTATTCCCATTTCATCACTATTTTCTTTCTTACACATTGGTGAGACTTCATTCAACATTTCACTTTTTCATCACACTTCATTCACTTCACCATTATAACACCAACCCTCCATCTTTCCCATTCATTTATTCTCTCATATTTACTTGCGGTAAGATAAAGCAAAGAACCAATCATAGATCTATAAAGCTTAAGACCGACACATTTATTCCTTCATATTTGTCAAGCTTTGTAGAAAAGCTCATTGGTGTGGCTTGAGTTCATACACTTCTTCATTTATAAAACCATTTAGAAAAGCACTTTTAACATCCATTTGAAAAAACTTGAATTCATGAAAACATGCAAATGCAAGCAACATCCTAATAGCTTCCATTCTAGATACGGGGCATATGTTTCATCAAAACCAACTGATTCGAGAGAAATGAAAATCACCTCAAATTGTTGATTTCTCCCTTAATTGGCAAAGTTTGGTTGAAATCCAAATAGATTTTGTTGCAAGAATCAAATGAATCAAGTAGAAAATCAAAAGGAAATAAAAAAGAATTGATTTTTAGAAATTTTGGAAAGATTTTGATAGTTTGGCTGCTGAGAAAGTTAAGAGAAAAGTAAAAGTAAAGTTAGTTACGTAAGAAAGTGATTTTGTGAGAATTAAAATCCTTTTATTAAATCTATTTTCCTTTAATATTAAAACCATTTAAAAACACTTTAAAAATAGTCTAAATTAAGGGGAAAATCTGATTGAAAATTTTGGTCAAATAGCTCCTTAAGGATTTTAAATTTTGATCCTTTTTCGATTTAGTCACCAAAAACAGTTTTGAGACTTTTCATTTTAGTCACTAGACCAAAATGTCCCAAAATCATAATTAATTACTTCAAATTGAATTTACCAAAATACTTAAAATATCAATTAAGTATTTTATAACATTTTTCTATATTTTATTTTAACCAAAACAATTTTATAAGATTTAATTCCCAAAACTAACTCGAATTCCCTAACCCGGTTCTTCCAAACCGTCTAATTGATCCGATTAACTTCTAGGCCCAATTTCTGGGCGTTTCAACTCTCCCCCTCTTAGAAATTTTGTCCTCAAAATATACCTGACGAAAAGAGATGAGGAAACTACTTCAACATGTCCTTCTTGTTCTCCCAGGTGGCTTCCTCAACACCACGATGTTGCCACAACACCTTCACCAACTCTATGGCCTTTCCTCGAAGAACCTTGCTGCTTGAATCCAGAATTCTCACTGGTTCTTCATCATAGGTCAAATATGGATTCAACTGAATATCCTCAACAGACATCAGATGCAAAAGATCCGATCTATACCTCCGAAGCATCGATACATGGAAAACATCATGTATCTTTTCCAATTCAGCAGGCAACCTCAACTTATATGCAACTGGACCAACACGCTCCAACACCTCACAAGGCCCAATAAACCTAGGACTTAACTTGCCCTTCCGTCCAAACCTCATCACTTTTTTCCAAGGCAAAACCTTTAGGAACACACGATCGCCAGCACGCTCTATCTCCCTTTGATTCAAGTCAGCATATGACTTTTGCTGATCCGAAGTTGCCTTCAATCGATCACTTATAAGATTCACTTTCTCATTGGTATCCTTTAACACATCCGGCAAAGAAACATACTTCTCACCTGCCTTCGCCGAACAAAGTGGCGTGCGACACTTTCTACCATACAAAGCCTCATACGGAGCCACCTGGATACTAGACTGATAACTGTTGTTATAGGCAAACTCTACCAAAGGTAACTGCTTCTCCCATGATCCTTTGAAATCAATGATGCAACATCGTAGCATATCCTCCAACACTTGGATAACACGTTCAGATTGAACATCCGTTTGAGGATGATATGAAGTACTAAAATTCAACTGCGTATCCAAAGCCTTATGCAAACACTCTCAAAACCTTGCTCCAAAATGCGGATCCCTATCTGATATAATAGACTTAGACACCCCGTGCAACCTCACAATCTTCGCAATGTACAGCTCCATCAACTTATCCAAAGTATATGTCGTATGCACAGCCAAAAAATATGAAAACTTCGTAAACCTATCCATAATCACCCAAATAGAATTATTCTTTGATGGTATCAAAGGTAAACCAGACATAAAATCCATGGTAATCCTCTCCCATTTCCATTTCGAAACCTTCAACGGTTGGAACAACCCTAAGAGAAACTGGTGCTCATCCTTAACACGTTCACAAACCATACAATGAGCTACAAAATCTACGACATCCTTTTTTCAAACCAACCTAGAGATACTCCTTCAAATCTCGATACATCTTTGTACTCCCCGAATGCATCGCAAAAGGACTCGAATATGCCTCAGTCATGATAGTGTACCTTATCTCTTCATCTTTTGGCATCACTATTCGACTCTTGAAACACAAAACACCTTCATTACTGAAACAAAAATTCGTCTCGTTGCCCTCTCTGATGTCCTTGACATGCGGTACCAAAGAATCACCATACGTTGCTTCTCCTTAATCAATTGCAACAACGATGGCTTCACTTGCAACTCAGCCAACAACCCACCATCTCGCGTTACACTTACCTATGCAAACATCGCCCTCAACTCAACCGCAACCTTTCTACTCAAAGCATCAGCTACCACGTTAGCTTTACCCGGATGATACTCGATTGTCAGATCATAATCCTTAAGCAACTCCAACCATCTTCGTTGTCTAATATTCAACTCTTTTTGAGACATCAGGTGTTTCAAACTCTTGTGATCCGTGTACACAGTACACATTTCACCGTAAAGATAGTGTCGCCAAATTTTCAATGCAAACACCAATGCAGCAAGCTCAATGCCATGCGTAGGATAATTGTGATCATGAACCTTCAATTGTCTAGATGCACAAGCAATAACCCTTCCTTCTTGCATCAAAACACGCCCTAAACCCATGTAAAATGCGTCGCTATACACAACAATCTCCTTCCCTGACTCAAGTTGAATCAAGATGGGAGCTTGCGTCAAAGCTTCATTCAGCTTGTCAAAAGCTTGTTGTCTACCTTTTGTCCACTCAAAACTCACATCCTTTTGCAACAACTTCGTTAAAGGAGCAGTAATCCTCGAAAAGCCATCTATAAAACATCGGTGATATCCTGCCAACCCTAGGAAGCTACGAACCTCCAATACTAACTTTGGTTGCTTCTAATTCACAATAGCTTAAATTTTCTAGGGATCCACGCGAATACCCTCGGCTGAAACAACATGACCAAGGAAGACTGCTTGCTTGATCCAAAACTCGCACTTATTTAGCTTGTCATAAAGCTTATTGTCCAACAAAACTTGCAACACAATCCGTAGGTGTCGATCATGATCTTTCTCGGTACGAGAGTACACAAGGATATCATCGATGAACACTACTGTAAATTGATCCAAGAATTCATGGAACACCCGATTCATCATATCCATGAATGCTGCCAGTGTATTTGTCAACCCAATCGGTATCACCAGGAACTCATAATGCCCATAACACGTACGAAAAGCTATATTCGGCACATCTTTATCATTCACCCTCAACTGATAATACCCTAACCTCAGATCAATCTTGGAAAACACCTTAGCACCCGAAACTGATCAAAAAATCATCAATCATCAGCAAAGGATACTTGTTCTTAATCGTCAACTTGTTCAGTTACCGATAATCAATGCACATCCTCATCGTTCCATCTTTCTTTTTTACAAACAACACCGATGCTCCTTACGGTGAAACACTTGGCCGAATGAACCCACGATCCAATAACTCATGCAGCTACATCTTTAAATCTTTCAACTCCTTCGGTGCCATACGATAGGGTGTAATTGATACTGAAGCCGTATCCGCGTATGTCTTAATGCAAAACTCCACCTCTCTATCCTGCGGCAAACCCGACAACTCTTTTAGAAACACCCTTGGAAAATTGCAAATAGTGCAAATATTCTGGGCACGCATTTTCTTCATATTTGGATTCATAACATAAGCTAGGCATGCTTGACCCCCAACTTTCATCATCTTTCGCGCTTTCAAAGTCAAAACAACATGGACAAGAATTTTACATTCTCGCCTACAACCACCACTTTATAATCCTCAAAAAGTCTCAACGAAACTCGCTTGGTCTCAAAATCAACCACGACTTAAAGTTCAGACAACCAGTCTATCCCCAATATTACATTGAAACCGTGAAAAGACAACTCCATCAGGATAGCTGCAAACACATACCCTTGAACCATCAATGGACATCTCCTATACAACCTCCTAGCAATTATTGTCTCTTCAAAGTAACTATTTACCCTCATACCAACATCTAACACCTCTCAGGTATATCAAGCAAGCAAGCATGTTCGTGCAGGATATATGAATGTATAGAACAAGAATCTATCAAAGAAAGCAATGGTATGGACTACGAAGTAAATGTGCCTACAATCATATTGGTATCATTCCTTCCCACACGATGCGCAAAAACTATCGACAGTCCACCACCCTCAGGTTAAACTGCTACGGTATGGGCAACTACCCTTTGTCTATTATTTCTACATTAAAAATATCCACGACCGCGCCCATGGCCTCTCTGCGGTACCATAGCTCGTGCAGCAACTTGTCCCTCTCCTGTTAACTACGGACAATTATGCCTGAGATGATCCTATGATCCACAACACTAGCACGTACCTAGGGCACCCCAACACTTCCCTAAATGCTTCCTACCACATCGCCTACATTCAGGTACTCCAGCATAGGTATTCTGACCTTGCAGAACTCGCCCAATATTACTTCCACGACGCCTCTAATCTGATCAATACCTCATATCTCTATGCCTCTTATAACGATCTTAGCCAACAACCGACTCAGCCTACCTCTTCCCAACAGAAAAACTCCCA
This sequence comes from Hibiscus mutabilis, assembly GCA_019671005.1. Classification (NCBI taxonomy): domain Eukaryota; kingdom Viridiplantae; phylum Streptophyta; class Magnoliopsida; order Malvales; family Malvaceae; genus Hibiscus; species Hibiscus mutabilis. The sequence goes on along the minus strand of JAGYYJ010001750.1, from coordinate 5,073 downwards.
GCACGAGCAAACAACCCCAAATTCTATTCTATATCCTTAGCTCGAGAGACCAAGACATCAAACTCTGTATAGTCTGTAACCAACATGTATGTCTTCACCTCTTTGATCAAACCATAATAGAACCGGTCGCAACGCTGTCGTTCATCAAGGACCACCCTCAACAACAACACCTATAGAGGGAATCGATGGAGGATGAGACAACTCATCATTCTGTCTATCCACTATACTCCATATTTGTGCTATTGTCTCTCATCTCTGTCCTATTCGCAAAATATGAGTCTAAAACATGAAAATACAATAAAACAAAACGATTAGGCCAGCTTGCAGGAAGAATCCAAGTCACTCTTGTTTAAAAACAAAATTATTTAACTCTAGTAGTAATAAGGCAATGTGTCCCCAAGCTAAACTCATCAAACATTTTACAAATCGAACACAATCTCACAAATTCAAACACCATGCATAACAATCAGCGAAAACAGTCATCAACAACATATCAAACAATCATAACCCACCTCCTAACAATCATAGCCTGGCTATGATACCAACAAATATAACCCTCTTGACCTAGTCCAGTTGTAAGACCGAACTGAGCTTGCTACATTAGGGTTTGCTGAGACAAACCCGGAAGATTTATATCGTAACAATCCATTTTTTCTTTTATCTTATCTAAATGCGTCATTAAGGCCTAAGGTGGTCATACTGGTTATGGTGATGGATTACAACACAATTGAACGTCGAATTGACATCCAATTGTTCGATTTTGCATTTTAGGGACTAAAATGCAATTTATGACAATTAAGAGGATACTTCTGAAATTAATGTTACTAATCCTCAATTGGTCATATTTCATTATATCAGGTTAAATCTCAGCTTAAAATAACCATCCAAACTTATTTAATTGCATAAACAAGAAACAGAGACTAAATTACAATGAATACAAACTTCAGAAAGCATCTTAACTAATTTAATGACTGACGTACAGGGATCATTCATATAGCAACGGGGTCAAAATACAAAGACGTACTAATAGGGTCCTCAAGCGTATCGGTATGGGTATGTGTACCGGTACAAGCTTGTTTATTAGCTATGCGTACTGATACGTTTACCAGGCGTATCGATACGCCTAGGCAATTTTGGCCAGATTGAGCCGAGAAAGGTCCCCGCGTATCAATCTCTGAGGACCTGTCCCGGTACAAACAAAGCTATAATGACCTCTTGGTTCAACATATTACACTTTGACTCAACCAAACACACTCTAAACATCATATGAACATCATAGAACTTCATAAGCATCAAATAATCAATCATAGTAGCATGATAGATGATCATTCTCAACACGGCATACTCAAGACAAAGCCCTATAGGCATGATTTCTACCCAAGCATGCATAATGTTTCCCAACCCCTCAAAAGCAAGCATTAAGCATCATACCAAACTTATACAAATAGGGAGTATCTAAAATAAACCTCCCAAATACAACTTGGTCACATTGCCTTTTATTATTATTTGTAGAAGCATACTTTGAAATGTCTCAACTCTTGGATCCTCTCTTGCATGTTTGCTGTCTTCAAAAGCCTATTTCTCTGCATTGAGGGAATATCTAAACCACTCATCAATGCAATTTAAATTATTTTAATTCAAACCGAATACTTATGACTCATAGTAAAATCATCTCATGCTTCCATAATCTCTTTCAAATGCACATTTTAAATCATTTACCACACATGTATCATGAATTTCATCTCTACCTTAATTTAAGCTTCAAATGCCAAATCTCTATATAACAAGCTTAAAGAGAATCTCATGTATAAACCACATTATATAAACATAATATATTTCTCATGATACATTAACTAGTATATTGGCTTTCAAGTGACTCAACAAGTTCCAAACCATTTAAAAAAAATACATTAATACACGGATTTCTCAAGTGGTTCCTACGACCACTTCACATACATTCTTTAAATGGAGCAACGACACACTTGCCCACCTCAATGGTTCAAACTGGAGTAACGAAACATTTACCCATCTCAACAGTTTGGATGTATAAATCCACCAGTTGGAGAAAACGAAACATTTACCCACCTCGACCGCTGCGGTTCTCATGGTGGTGTCTACGGCAACTCACAACCCCTCGACACACATGAGGTGACTTTTGTAGTGCACTTTAAACCTTATGGCTAGCAAACTATATTGATAACATTTTAATCACAACCATTTGCCAATATACTCAATAAAACAACATTATCTCACTATTTTACATATGCATAAAATCAATCCAATTTCAAACATGTTAAATCATGCTTTATAGTATTCTCAAAAATACTTTCATAAATCATGTTTCATTCTCAATAATCCTCATATATGATCTTTTGCAACATCATTCACTTCTAAAACCTGCATAATACAGTGAATTACCAAAACCAACAACATGTACATGAGATTATATTTCACAATATCAAAAACGAGAGAGAGCTAAACCAATACTTACTTTCGAGCTTAGATAAGTTTTTCAAACTTATTATAAACTCCCACAACTTCTTTCAAAACCTTTTAGAGCAGTAAAACACATTTTCACTCACCGACAACCCAATGCTCGCTAGCCACTACGCGATCAAGCCTCCGAAGCTTTTGTAACCTCTCCAAACACTATAGGATTCAACTCCCCTACTTTACCCAAAAAAATAGAGGATTAATGGACTTCCATGCATCTCAAATCCCCAGCAAACAACAAACACAACTTCGCCTCCCTTAGATCCATCAAACACCTCTCCAAAGCATCCGAAAACAACATCAAACCTCAACTAAACAAAGGCCAACCAAAACCTATTAATTCTAACATCTTAACATCATCAATTAACATCCAAAAAATTCTAAACATGTCTTTATACCTCCAGCAACACAACAACACCAAGATCACATCAAAAATCAACTATAAACAACCTAGAAATTAGTAATTCACATAGTTTCGGGATTCCTTTAATTAACCTCTTCTTTTAACATTAAAACACATATTATAAGAGATCTAAATCCATTAGATTCATTAAAAAACATATCCAAATAAGTTTTTATCCAATTTCCACACAAAACTCAATTTAATTACCAAATCCATGTTTAAATCATAATTCTATAACATAAATCACTAGCAAAGGATCAAGAACTTGGGAATTTCAATAAAGAACCTTTAATTAGAGGAGAGAAATGAAAATCACCTCTAATTGTTGCTTTCTCCTTTAATTGGCAAAGTTTGGTTGAAATCTGAATAGATTTTGTTGCAAGAATCAAAGGAATCAAGTAGAAAATCAAAAGGAAATTAAAAAGAATTGATTCCTGTAAATTTTGGAAAGATTTTGATAGTTTGGCTACTGAGAAAATTGAGAGAAAAGTAAAAGCAAAGTTAGTTACATAAGAAAGTGATTTTGTGAGAATTAAAATCCTTTTATTAAATCTATTTTCCTTTAATATTAAAACCATTTAAAAACACTTTAAAAATAGCCTAAATTAAGTGAAAAATATGATGGAAAAGTTTGGTCAATTAGCTCCTTAAAGATTCTAAGTTTTGATCCTTTTTCGATTTAGTCACCAAAAACAGTTTTGAAACTTTTCATTTTAGTCACTAGACCAAAATGTCCCAAAATCAAAATTAATTACTTCAAATTGAATTTACCAAAATACTTAAAACATCAATTAAGTATTTTATAACATTTTTCTATATTTTATTTTAACAAAAAACAATTTTATAAGATTTAATTCTCGAATCTAACTCGAATTGCCTAACTCGGTTCTCCCGAACCCTCTAATTGTTTCGATTAACTTCTAAGCCCAATTTTCGGGCGTTACATTCCTCATCTTCATCAATGTCCTCAACAAGTACTTCATCATCTTCAGCAACAGTGGGTGTTGCGTCTACATCCGTAGGGATATTCAAGTTAAAGAGACAATCTTTAATGATTTTACTCGATGCTGCCTCTCTTGGTGTATCACCAGCCTTACTTACATTGTTAGGAGAGTTTACAGACTTGATCGATACTTCTTTTGTGGTTGTATCTGAGGAGAAATCATAGCTACAGATGATAGGATGAAATTTTAGGAATTCTGGTAGGCCAACTAGAGTAATCCTGCCCGCGGCAGCAAGAGCAGACTTATACCACGTCTTTATATAGGCATAGAATAAATTTTGTGCCAAATCAAGTGTTTGTACTGTGGCTGCAACTCTTCCCAGTGTCCTTGTTTCAACATCGAGTTTGTCCTCTATGGTCAGAACCTTCTTCCAGACTTCATCACTTGTAGGGAAATTCTCAATTGCAAATTCCACATTTGCTTTGCCTTTTTCCCCGTCGTCGCAGTACTCACTTTTGGTGTAGGAACCTCTATAGTTTGTGCCATTCTCTCAATTGCAACCTTGTTAATTGGTACTTTGTTGGCTGTCATTTCCTTATTTTTTTAGGGGTTTTACTCCCTTCATTTTGTATAACTGCATGATCAACGAGAGAAATGCCAAAATACCATTCTTCCTCTCAGCAAAACCCTTGACCTCTTTATGGATGATTGCACCCATATCAATCTTTCATCCCTCAATGATAGAATGTATCAGGCACATTCTATCAAGCGAGACGGTTGTGCTATAGGTTGAAGGCATTAACCTGGAATTGATAAATTGAAACCAAATCTTTGCAGGCAAAGTCAAAAATTTCCTAAGCATAGTAAAATTCCCAACATTGGTTACCGACCAAAATGCACCCACAAGTCATAAATTATTCACAAATAGATCCAATCTATCTTCATTAATCTCTATCCACAAACAACACATGCTTATTACACTCACAGAAGCCTTTAATAACTTGTTAATAATAGCAGCACTCCAAGGAATAGAGCCCTCCCTCACAAAACTAGTTTTAAGGAAGGCTCATAAAGATTAGCATAAAACTCCATTACCAAGGCACTGCTGTAGTTACCAGGATGAGTGAAAAAACTGCTTCATTTGCGAAGCTCTATTCTATTAAGGATGGATTTTCAAGGCTCTTGCACGAGGGAAAGCTCAATCCCCTATTTTGGGTGGATACTATGTTTAAG
>JAGYYJ010000305.1:0-20628 GCA_019671005.1 Hibiscus mutabilis | reverse complement strand
ACTTCTTGCTCCGCTTCTTTTACGCCGGATTAGCCCCCGCGTTCCCCCGCCTCGGGGCCCGGGGCCCCTTTTTTGACCCCGGTTTCCTTTTTTGCTTGCATCCTGGGGTTTCGGTGGGGGATTCGGCAACAGCCCCCCGAGGTCTCGGGCATCTCCCCCTTTGCTCCCCTGCGGACCCAAAACCGGGGTCAAATCCTAAAGAAGGTCTTGGCGCGCCACGTTGCTCTTGCCGTTTTTGACCCCGGCGACCCCCTCTTGAGCTCATCCACTTCCCAAAAAGCCAATCTGAAATTTATTTTCGCATTACTTTTAAAGCAGCCCACCAATTTTTTGAGAATTTCCCTTGTCTGCCCCTTGTTGGTCATCTGGACTCTCCCCGTCAAACGGGCCCAAAAAACCTTAGTCAACGGCCCCCTTCCCGGTTTCCCCAGTCTTACCCTTCCAGGTTCCCAATTTTCCACCTTCATTGCCCCCTTTTGCATCTTAAAGGGAAAATTATCTTGTTGGTTCAACTTCCCTCGGGGTTGAAAACCCTTTTGGGAATCCCCTTGATTTCCCCCTTTGGGAAGAAACCCCATTTTTTGCAAACCCAAAAAAATTTGGCTTTCCCAAAACTCTCAAACCCACCGGTTTTCGTTGAGGATCGTTCCGTCTCGTAAAATTCGTTCAGTTTTTCTTACATCGTCCTTTGGGTGTCTTCCCCGGTTGCCATCTCAAAAAATTTTTGCCCAATTCTGATCCACGCCCTTGGGGCTTTTTCGGCGAAAAACCCCCACCCGCTTAGCGAACTAAAAGGCGGACCCACCACACTTAAACTACCCCCCAAGTCTATTATGAATTGATGTTGTCCCTTAAGAAAAAAGGAAAAAAAAACCCAAAGGGCCTAATTATAAAAATTGAAGAGAGAACCCTGGGCCCAAAATAATTACAAGATGAAAAAAAAAGTTTCCCCGGAACATTTTTACAAATATACAAAAAAGAGTTTTATTTAATATTTTTGCCATTAATAAAAACACTAAAATCCTAGTTCCAACTTTCTCCTCTCCATGGGGTTTACCATCCCCCGGGTAGAACTAAACCCAAAAGGAAAAATTAACATAAAATTGTTTCCTATTTTTTGGGTAGCCCCAAATTCAAAAAGCGCGGAAGAACTTTATACCAAGTTACAAATTCCGTCTATCTTATTCTTGATCCCCCGCCGCGCCCAAAAAAGCAAGCGAACAAGTCCCAGTCGCCATTAAAGCAATACATGATTCATGGGGGAGAAAACATTTGTAAAACCCCTAATCAGAAAATAACCTCTACGAAACATAAATATACGAAATATCATAATTAAAAAATTATCCCACACATAAGGTAAATTTTATTTATTAAAATTTAATACGTATACAAATAAAAATCAACCCGAAAATCCCCAAATCTTTAATCCCCCTTTCCAAAAAAACCCCTTACATAAACCCAAAACCCAAAAATTTTAAAAAAAACCCTTTTTAGGGGGCTAGCAGAAACCCCCTTAAAAAAATTTTGGGAAAAAAAAACCCCGTAAAACCCAACAAAAAGTTCCTCTTTGAAAAAAAAAACCTAATATTACATGCAGTAAATAAAGATGACATATATCTCCCCAAATTTTGGGGCTCCCTTATAAAATCATCCCCAAAAAACCTTTTTCCCCACCTTGGTTCCCCGGCCCCCGAAGGTACCACGATTGGCAAGCGAACAATCCCCCTTGATGATACATATTTGGAAGCCTAAAAAAGTAAAAAACATAAAACCCCCGATGTTGCAAACAACCATTGACTCAGGAAACAAAAAACCCCGAAAGGTAATAATATTAAAAAACCTTACACTAATTTTTCAAATACTTTTGTCTATTGGCCTCCTTACTATAGATGGCTAATTATAGCCTTTCAAATACTATTGTCAAACCCAGGGAGAAAACCCTAATATGAAAAATTAAACATTCATTCGGGACCCTACAAAAAACGGGTTTTTGATGCATCCCCCTTTTTTTCCGGCATTTTTTCTTTTTTTTTCCCAAAAGCGGCCGAAAAAAAACCCCAAAAAACAAAAAAACAAACCACTCGAAATTTTAGGTTATGAAAACCACAGACCTTAAAGCCAATATATTTAGACAATGGGGTACTAAGCGATGACTTTTCCCATACACCCTTGTGGGAGCCCCCCCTTTAAAAATTTTAAATTTCCCCGGATCCTAAAATTTTGGGGTAAACAACTAAAAAACCCAAATTTCAAACTTAAATCAATAGGTGAAGCGGGTAGGCATGTGCACATGTAACCCGTCAGCCATCGTCGATTAAAACTCTCTCTTTCATCATGACCAGCAGCAGATTGTCAGTCACGCAGGCCAATAAATATCCAGCGCAAAAAGCTAAACCAATAAGCAATAAAGCGAGCGGCAGCGTCTGTTCTCTTCTTAAAATGCTAAACATTAAATCTTGTCTTACCACAACTATCTACGATGCTCGAGAATACTAAGTAGCATTATCAAAGGCTCTCAAGCGGTGCAAGAAGTTGGTTCATTGTATCGACTGTGCAATAAGAAAAACCATCTAAAATAAAAGGCGAGAAATTCCACGACAAGCCAAATTAGATCACAAAAATACGAAGTGCGTATGCCAAATTAGATTAACTTTCATTATGCGCTTCATCAACTCCACGAGTTAACAATTTTAACAACGTATTACAAGTTGCTAAAAAATTAAAATGACAAATAGTTTTACATTATTCAAATAATTATAGTTCTTGATTCAAGTATTAACAAAAAATTTATTTGGCTAAAAAAATTCGCGAGGATAATTACGAAAAGCAATAAGAAAGAAACACCCAAATAAACACATCATAAGAGTAGTACCTCCACTACCTAACTAATGCGCCAATAGAAAAGCAAAGGAGAAATTATATTTTGTAAAACCAAAGTCGGATTTCAGGCTAGATCTACAGGTAAAAGAGAATGACGACACGTCATCTTCCAATTACCTTCATCAAATGACTATTAGTAACAATCCTTAAAGTTCACCGATAAGTTTACATAATTATAAATCTTCTCCAATATAAAGGAAGTGGGAGCTTGAATGAATTATTTACCCATTATAATAAGGAAGAAGAAGTCACTCTCGTGACTTTCGGGCTCTGATCTCTTTCGAAAGTTAATCAAGTTTTAGGATTCTCTTTACCGAAAAGAAATTTGTCCAAATAGATTATTCTTTGTAAAAATAACATCAAAATGTATTTAGACCTGGCGGAAAAATATGAAACTGTCGAATCAACATAATTTCAAAACAAGTCTTCATTCAATAGAGCAAACAAATAACTAATAGCAATAGTTATACACTCGTAATGTAATCCTTTAAAACACACTTCTATATACTATAGCAATAACGCCATATGATCATTTAGGGAGGAGGGCGCATTCGGGCAAAAGTAGAAAAAACTACAATGTTTGTATACTTCTGACAAAGCTTTCCTAGAAGGGCCCAAAAGATTTACGGCGTTGAAATTGCAGCTATCTTGCAAAAGATGCAAAATCCATACCTAACGTCAAAAGGGCTCAGAGCTAGCAAAGTTAAGAATGTGACATCTAGGACATCTCAATCCTATACCATAAATGCGAAGATTGTGTCTACAATTGCCTTATTAACCTTCTCTGTCACATCAACATTACGAGGTAACTTAAGCGCCATAATTTTATTAACGTGTGCGGTTCTTTAAGCTATTAATCTCGTATAAAATTTGTAGCTTTTTATCTCTGACGTTCTTTAGCCTCTAGCTTTTCTTTAAGACGAATCTGATGCTGAAACTCTGTTTCGTAGTTTTAAGCGTTTTATTCTTAATCTTGAAACACGATCAATCTATTTTCTCGACCATTTTTAAAATCTTTTTTGTGCAAGTCCACCTGTTAAATATCATCGTGTCTCTCTTACAACCCCCTTAGCCAGACAACATAACTTTTCACACAGGAGCATAACTTTCATTCTCTTCAAAGGGGCACTTAGGTAACCTTGTGCAGAGCTGCCTTTATAAATATTTCTCAAGAATGACGTTCGGCGTTAAACTCCGTATTAAGTTGAATGCAACCTTGTTCTGAATGAGACCTCAACCCCTCTCAGTAGTCTTTCTAATACTAGTACAAGGTGGGCGTATGACTATTTGAATATAGCTTAAACAACCTTTACCGAGCGATTTAGATGAAACTAATTCTCTGTTTAACACCGTTCGGATAAAAATGGCTCCGCGGTAGAGGGTCCACTTGTCTTCATACGGAAGAACATCACCCGAACAAAATTATAAAAAGATTAATCCTGACCCATACACGAAAAACATGGAAGCCGATGGGGTGCAGCCACGTAGAAGGTATATCTTTAAGCGGAACAATAGACAGCAATGGGAATCGATGCTTGATTGATCCCTGCAAAAAACCCGATAAACAAACTTTGTCACAAACCTTTAAGTAGCAAAGCTCATACAAACAAAAAACAACAACAACGTATTACATAAAACACACGAGGCGCTCAAGCTGGTAGAGTAAATCGGCACCCGAGCCGATGAATGGCGCCCCCGATAGCGCCAGGTCAGTAACCACTCAAAAAATTTGTAAAGTTTGGCGAAAAAATGAACATCACAGTTCCAGCGGTAAAAATTTTGAAGTAACCGACATCAAACACTTGCCTCTTTCCTGACATCAAACACTGGCCTCATTCTCAACATATTTTTCTTTGGCACCCGGAGGATGTTTTTAAGTCGCAAAGCCTTATTGCCTTGACGCAATTCTTGCCGCCTCACGACATCCATTAACAACACATAGAAGCGTTTCGGCTATCGGAGAAAATCTTCCAAAAAGACATGAGAACTATATCCACCAAGATATCGTTGCATTAGATAAAGCTAATGTCACAGAGGCGGACTTCTTTCTCGCTAAAAAGCATCGGTGCCATTGTTACTAGCCACTTATAAACCCGGCCCGGATCACCTACTGTACGAGAGTGGGTATCCGGCCCTGACAATTTTGATCAATTTCATCACCACCTAACTTTCGTAAAGGAAAAACTACATTATAGAAACATATAGCAAAAAATGAGTAGAGAGAGAAGATCAATGAGCCTGTATGCATATAAAGAAGAAGAGTTCATTCTCTTTTTTGATAAGTAAGCTTCTTTACCATTATCCATTTTCCCGATTCGGCGCAGGTTAAATGCGGACAACTTCCTTAAATCTTTCAAACTAGAAATAGCGAGTGAAGTCAAAATACTCCATTTCTTTTTCTCCCTTACTACATTTAAACCGGATGGACTCACGTTAATATAACCTCTTGGAGCAATGGGGCGAAACCTCCATAACCCATACGATACAGTATATTCTTCGCAATATCTCGGCGATGCGAATGCGGTATACTTTGAGAAAAGTTGATTGGATTTATCTTGGTCACCTAGAAAACCCTCGCGCTCTAGTTTGCTCGCCCTCTTGACAAGGCCAAGCCTCCCGCGCGAATAGGTGACATGCGTAAAGAGCCGTCTAAAAAATACATTAAAATCTTCTTGCGTCTGACCATTAGGGTTTCCCGTTCGGCGGTCTGGCCAAAAACATTTCTAAGTGCGCCTCCCTCAAAAAGCTCTTGAGGTGGATCACTTTTTAGCCTCTTAATAAACTTCAACTCACTTGGTGATATTTTTCCAATGTTAGGTATTTGTATATCCTTGACGGTGCTGCTGCAGAAAACTCCCGGCGATACATTCCACTTTGATATATATCGTATCAAATAAAAAGATTATAAAAATCTGATTACTCTTTAGCGGCTTATTCTCTCTCTGACAAATGGTGGTGAAACCTTTCACATTCTCTTTATGGTAAGCCTGCATTATAAAGTGGAATACATGATAGAGTTCATCTATAAATCTTACAATTCAAAAAATAAGTCACCCAAGTTAAACACTTCGTTTAAACGAATTGTGTGGCTCTACATTAAACCAATTTAGCAATCTATGAAGAAATGATAGGCTGGAAAATGAAACTCGACTCCAAAAGCAAATAAAGGATGGCTTGGTTCCCTCGGCAGAATGTACTCTCGGTAAATGTCCCCTTCGTATCTTGAACCAATATGAATAGTTAATAACAAAGAAGACACTCCAACCTCCCAACTTTTTTTTAACAATTAAATGCAGTTCGGTGGTACAATAAAGCTCATACGCTCACCATAATAGATAGCTAAACCATCAACACATGAAAAATTATTTCCACTTTCCAAAATTTTCTTTACTTTTCTCAAAACTCAAAAACAACAAATAAGATGAACAAAGTAAAATCAATAATGCCAACTAAAGTTTATTTTATAACTAGAGCCGTATTTCCTTGACAACTTCAGCTAATGAAGAGGATTCGCCAAAGGTGGCCGTTTCACATATAACGATTTATTCCCAAAAAATCGGCCGGTCGTCAATAAATTCCATTATGCTATATTTAAGTAAAATATTCCACGACTCAAAGTATAAGCGGTCAGGCCTCAAAAAATTTTATAACTATTAATAAATAACCTTAGCATGTCCATCATTTTAACTTTTCCGAGTTCACCAAGGTCACTTTATAATCTTTTTGTCACACGAAGGTCCAATTGTAGCACCTACAAGCACCTACACTTCGTATTAACCGAGACCATAATGAATAAGGCTGTGACGAAATAACCACGAAGATGTCCGGCGATAAATGTAACAACACGTAAGATGTGTGGTGTCTTGATATATGCCAATCTATATATAGCGGGTAAGACTACAGAGTAACATTGTGTTCCATCAGTGACCATGGCTATAATATAAGTCACTACGGATGGCAGGCGAACCACAGGACATTAAGACATAGCGGTCGATCAACATCTGCGACCACCCGACGTGACACACACATCCGAGTAGTATAAAATGGGATATGCAACAAAAGGAATAAGCGCCGATCTCCTATAAAATGGGACATGTCTGATCGTGACCTTTGTCGCACCACTCATCAAAAAGTCAAATATGTGGCTTTATAAAGCTATATATGGGTTAAAAAACTAATCCAACACAGCTTGTTGAAATATATTGATCTCCTATTGAACCCGATCTTGGCCTGACCTAAATAAGCCAGACTCAAAAATACCTAACCCGAAAAATCAGCAAGCGGTATGACCCAGTCCGACCCGTCACGATTTTTCGGAATCACTGTAGAGCCAAATTAAAACCCGAACCGGACCAAATCGGCTCAGGCTGAACGAAACTGAATATAGTTAAAAGCGGAACGACCAGTAAATAACATGAAGTAGACAATACGAAGACCCTTTGCCCACCTCTATATTTTTGTATAATTGTTTTAATTGTGAAGTTCAATGTAGATATTTGAAGCAATATTTTTATGCATGATGAAATGATGTACATTCACAGTTAAAAATGAACGACAACTAATCTAACTAGTAATTTTAATGAGGCATGGGCCCCTTAATTGGGAGGTGAAAATGGGTTGTCGGTTTTAGGATCGATTCAGTTAGTTCGGAGAAATATATTCGAGTTGACTTTATTGATTTTAAGTTCGATTCAAAGTCAGTCTTGTTCAATTTTTAAGTCTAGGTCTATAGTATTTTGGTTTGATGTCGGATTATGATTTTTAGATTAGGTTAATTTTAGGTTTAGTTGATTTGGGTAGGCTAATTTTGGATAGAATTAGAATGGGTTAATAGGAAGATCATTGGTTTAGTTTGGGTTTTAGGCGGGTGTTGTGTTTTCCACCTATATATGTCTTTATACTTTATATATTTGGCTTTTTGTAGTTGTCTTGTCTTCATCTTATTTTTATTTATTTATTTCAATATATTTTCTTTATTTCGGGTTGCTTTATGGTAGGAACCACTCGGTTGGCTAAAAATAAGCAACTAAATTTTGATTCGATTCGATTTTGGTTGATTTTATTTGGGTTTGAATGAATTGGTCGGTGTGTTAGTCAATTTACAGGTCTCGATTGGGTCTCGGTCAAGTTTTGGTCTACCCTTAATCAAGGTTAAAAATTCGAATCCAGGCATTGTGAATATGGCAATTGGTTGGGAGGGTAGCCCTCAATAGACCTCTGCGGTACTTGGTCACGGATTGAAGTAGCCAATCAATTAGATACAGATAGTTAAAAATGCAAAGTGAATGCCAAAACATATTTGAATTCTTTATATAATAAAACGAGTAAGACACTATTTTGTTAGCATTTTACTTTGTTAATTTATGTGATTTATGTAAGTTAATTAATAAATTTCGTCTATCTAACATAAATAAGTACTATTTTATAAATAATTGAAATAATAGTGATTCATTAAATAAAAAATTATTTATGTAAAGCCAGAATCTATCTATTCTTAGATAGAAAATAGCCATTCATATTTCACATCACATTATAAATATTAAGATTTTTAATACTAATTATTATTTAAGTAATTTTAAAAAAATAATATATAAAGTTAACAAATAAATTCAATTTTCATATTTCAAAAAAATTATTTAAATGGTTGTTTTAATTATGGAATTTGCTATTATGCTAAAATCAAATTAACGACCGAACCAAATTAGTTGGTTAATCAATGAGAGGAATAAAGTTTTTTCTATCAATTAACGATTATTTTTAAGCTTTAATTATCGATTAGTCGGTTGATCGATTACTTAACTAAATTACCTAATTAGCCAAATATTAATAATATATATTTAAGCCCAAACCCAATAAAATTTTAAGACCCACATTTCTAACTTAGTAAAAGAATACCAAAAAAATTTACAATTATCTAAAATTAAACAAACCCTAAATACTAAGTAGACATTTCCCCATTATTTTCCTTTGTAACCATTACTATTTATTTCCACCGAGTTCTATTCACCCAGAGACCACAAAACCACCACCACTCCAAGCTTTATTTGAAGGAATTTGTTTGCTTTAGCGAATAACATAACATATTTTTCTGGAAACATTTCATTCTAATTTAAAAGCGACCGAATTAGTTAAAATTTATTCAATTTGATTAATACTTTACGTAAAAAAATAATAATTAAAAAATATTTTAATTAATTCAATTTAAAAAGATAATTTAGTTCATTCGACAATAGAATTAATGATTTAAACACTATAGTTTAATATTTCTTCTTAAAAAAACTTTTTATCCAACACAGCAAAAAATGATACTCATTGTCAATATAAAACTACATCATAAATTCATTTTTTTAACGTGGTGAACGTTGGGTACCCAAATCATTATGAACAATTTGACAATATACATTCTTCTTAGAAAATATCTTAAAACATGGGTATCATAATAAATTTTGGATCGTTTATCGCGTTGTCCTCTTCTCTAAGGTCTTATTTGAATATTTACCGTGGTGCTGACGTCACATCTTCGACTTATCCACATCTTTGACATCCCATCTTTTGGTGGCTGTTATTTTGTCGCACGTTGATTTTTATATGATGTGTGTTATTTAATAAATTAGGTAAAAGAATTAAAATAATAATTTTAATTCTTAAAAGCAAAAATAAAATAACAACTTAATTCATAAAAACATACATTTTAAAAACTAGAGAAAAAGGTAGAAAAATAAATAGGATAAACTACAATGAGAATCCCACTCAATTTTGGGTAGATTCTGATTAGGTAATTAATTATGGGTAGGTTATATTTGGGTAAAAACAGTTATTGGTAAGATTACATTTAGGTCATCCTTCACATTTTAAAATATATATATATATATATCAATTTGTATTAGATTAATTCTTGATTTCAAAATAAAGTATTTTAATATTAACGAGGGTATACAAAAGTGATTTAGAAAAAATAGCTAAATTGATATATATTTTTAAATGAGAGGGAGTGACAAATATAATATAGACATAATTAGGCAACCTCTATTATAGTTATCCAAACAAATATGACTTTTAAAGTTGTGGACTTGTAATTTTTTTACGATGACAATTTGAACAAGGCAATACAAAAGTGAAATTTAAATTAATTAGTTGGTATTAATTTGTTTTAAAAAAGGTTTAACTAGGAAACAAGTGCCCAAGCTATGCTTTTTTTTTATATTAAATTAGCAAAGTATTTTTTAGTTGAAATAGGTGATTAAAATTTTATTTTTAGCTAAAATAGAAACAGCAGTTTCATTTTGACTTATTTTAAAGTCATTAAGTCTATTTTGACTAAAAAATAAACTATGTACCTATTTCAGTAAAAAAATTGGAACACCCTATCTAAAAAATGAGTATAAATTAGACACTTATTTTATAATTAAGCATACAAAAATATAGTAAACACTATTTCCACTGGGCACCCTAACATCTTGGTTTGTAATTAAATATATATATTATAATTGAATATAATATTATTTTAAAGAATATTTCCACCTTTTTTAAAAATATTTCCCACCTCATTTTTAAATCTTTAACAATGTAATTTAGAATTTAATTCCATCTTTTTTTAAATTATTTTTAATTATAACTTGTAAGTAATTTAAAATTTTCTTACTCACTAGCTTTATATCAAATTCATGAATTAATAAAAATATGACTTGTTTACTTGAATACATAATAAGACTTACTTCACATCACATGACAAAAGTTAGAAAATCTTTGATACTAATTAATTATTTAAATAATCATGCTTAATTAGGAAAATGAATTAAAACTTTTTATTAAAGAGAGATGAAGCAGTTTTAGATTATTTTGAAATGTGATAAAAATCTACCATAAAATAAGATTTTTTGATACATGAGAAAAATAAATAATCTCAAAATCACAATCATCTAAGTATTCTAAATAAAAAAATAAATCATTTTCCCAATATCAAAATTTCTCGTTTAAGTAAATAAGTATCTTGCCTTTTCCTTGGTGATAAATTAAAAACCATGACTCGTCTACTTTATACAAATAAATAATTTTTAGTAGGATAAATCTGAAAATAATGGGATGTTTACTTTATAAAAAATATATTTATTTTTTATTTTATATCTTTTGTTATTGAAAAAATATACAAATTTTTATAGCGGTAAATTAATAAAAAACACGAACTTTATATAAAGAGATAACTACATATTTAGTACCTTACTTATTCTGGCGTTATTATTTGTTACTTCATCTATTTTTTTGTAAAACAATATTTAACTTTATGTTTGTTTTATTTTATATCCGTCGTTAAAAAATTTAGTAAACTAGTGACTATGAGAGAGAAAAATACCATTGACATGTTGATAAGGAGAGAGAAAATCAAGCGTGAATTGTCACGTCATTTTTCTCTCTCTCATAGTCAGTTGTCATTAATTTTTAACAGCGAGATACTAAAATAGAAACAAAATATAGCGTTAGATACCATTTTGTCTAAAAAATAGATAAAATGCTAAAACAATAATATTAAAATAGATAGGTACCAAATATATAGTTATCCTTATATAAATAAATAGTTTATTAGAATAAATTTGAAAAAAATGACACATTTACTTTAAAAAAACATATTTAATAAAAATAAGTCTAGTCACTTGTTAGGAAGTATTAATGGTAAAAATATGTCTCGTTTTCTTATTATTTAAATATTTTTATTATTTTAATGAAGAATCTATTATTTTCTTTATTGCGTAAATTGCCAGCTCACAATTCACATCACATGACAAAATGTTTTTCAAACAATATTATTTGAAATAAATATTTATTGTTATAATAAATCGTAAAAAAAGATAGCACGTCACTTTTGTTTAAAATGTATTGTCAGGATAAATTAATAAGAATAGTGAACTACTTTTATAACAAGTTTAGGTTAATTTGCAATGATCTGTACTTTTTTTATTTGCTGCAATTTAGTCTTTCTAGTATTATATATTCAAGTTAATCTTGTATTACTCACTTTTAATAAAAAAAAATAAGAGGAAAAAAATATTGTTTCCTTGGTTATCGATACTAACTCTTGGGTAATGTGGTTCATGATATTATTTGGAGTGGGGTGATAAGGTTTCTGCCAGTAGGCATCGGCAATAGCTGTTATGCCTTACAGGCCTCGGGATGTGCTTCTTACGTGTCTACCGGTTTCCTGCGGATACTACCTCTATTTTGGGAGCTCAGCTCGGATATACCTCCCCTTTGGTTTGTTGATCACGAGGAACAACAAAGGTTCTTATATTCTGAGTGTTTTTTGGCTTGGGAATGAGATGCGATCATTGAACTCTTCAGTCCGATTTTTACTCGACTTTTAAATGCGCTCTGCGAGGCCCACTGCACCAGTCCTTGAGTGCTCGTGATTTACGTCATCCTAAACCATCTGTTTCTTGGTTCTTGTACTTCATCTTGCTCGTTATGTACTGGTATTGTCTACCATGTTTGCCAGGAGTCTTGGATGATTCTTCTTTAATCTCTCATTATCTAGCTTTATGACCCTAACCCAAATTCATATCCCCTTTGCCTCTGATCGAGACAACCCCTTTGTATCATTATAGAGCAATTTCTATTTTTGAAACAACCACTTGAATCAATACCTAGTATATGAAAGATGCAAAAATGCAAAAAGAAAACAAAAACCAAACACAAAAAAAAACAAGTTAGTGTCGGATAAAAATATATAAATAAAGAAATAAAGCATTACATAAAGCATCGAATAAAATATTTATTTAAATATAAACACACTATGGTATCCAGCAGCTCTAATGAGGTGAAGCTCTATGACTACTCTATGCTGCAGTTTTGGTGCTAGAAGGTACCAATTGTCCTTGTGTCCCCTACTAAGGGTAGCAAGGCCCCAGTCATCACCCATTATGGCTTCTTTCTGCTTGGGTTCAATTCAGCGGGACCTGTTCCTCCCCCATGCCCCTACCAATCGGCGATATTCCCACGAAAACATAGAGTAGTAGAGCCCCAGAAGGTACTGCTGAGAGCCCACATACGAGGAGGAACAATATCCTTAAGCAATAGCATTTTCCCTGCCGACGAGCAGGTTTATATGTCCAATTTTGATGCGTTAAATAGACTTTGCATCTATAAACAAATATTAATTTAACGAATCACTTTAACGTAACCCGATATTAGTAAAAGCGGTAAATTTTTCTTAACTCATTTTGTTTGCGAAAAACAAAGCGGTCCCAGTAGTCGCCATGATATAGCGACTATTTTTCTAGCGTCGAAAGGCGCTACAAAAATAATTAGTATAAATATATATTAAAATGGGGGATCACCGCCTTTATCGGAAAATCTTATTTAAAAATTTGTAAAAGACTACGTACTTTTGAATAACCCAGGTCGCCAGGTCACTTGGATAAGGTAGGCCCCGGACACTTTGGAAACAAAAACGAGAGACTCTTTTAAATAAATTGGGTTTTGGGAGTTGATTACGGATGGGAGGATTAGCACCCACACCGCCCAAAAATTGGTACTAAATTATTAGATTTATTAATATCAAAATTTCTGGGTTAAAGTGACTATTGGTTAAAGATTTGGTTATAAGTGCAAGTAAACTTTAAAGGGATCCATTAGAGGGATAGCAAGAAAACTACCATCTACGTCTTAGACCAAGTAGCCAAGTTTGCAAATCGAGAAAAGAAGCGGCATTAACAATTAAATGTCAGATAAACAGAGCTTAATCAAATAAGAAAAAAGAAAAAAACGTAGGATTAAATATGTGTATATGAACAAATAATAGCAAAATTAAAAAAACACAACAAAATTAAATAATACTCATAATATAACATAGTGCATATAACATAAAATGCAGATAATGCACTGTACACACATATATATAATACTCACTACATAATATAAATGTAAAAAAAAAAACTAAGATATAATATACATATTAAGTATATGTGAAAAACATCTCTTATAATATACCTATAAGAAAGGGTTAACTAGATAAAATATATTACTAAAAATAAATTTAAATAATATGCATATATACAATATAATTACATACAAAGATATTGTATATATTCCTACATATGCGTAGATATACGTGAGGTTTACAAATAATATATACTATATACATATATAAAATACATGGTAACAAATAATCATGAATAAAAACACAAAAGAATCACATGTATTTACAAACTAATGTCAATAAACATAAATAACTTATATCAAATATAAATTATTAAACAAAACATAAAGGACTGGAGTTAAATAAAATAAAAGATCAGAGGGCCATAAATGTAATTTTGCCACAGAAATAGTTAAAATTGGAAAAGGTGGCCCTAATTGAAAAATTCTAAAAAATAGGGACTAAATGTAATTCGTCCTTTTAAAAGCAATTAAAACAAGTTTAGGGTGACATTGAAGGCGGCTTGAACTTAGGAGGACCAAATATGTAATTATACCATGCAGCGGAAGTATTTTGAAAAATGCAAAGGGCGGAAGGACCTAGAACAAGATTTCCCATCCAAAACATTAGTTTTTATTTCGGGATGTGTCGAAAATTTTAGAAAGCATGGAGGCCCCAGTCACAATAATTGGACCATCTTGTGACAAGCTCAAAGTAGAAAAGTTTGAAAGGAAGAGGATTAAAAACCAGATGTATTTTAAAAATTTAGTCTATAATAAGCCCACCATTCTGTTTCAGGCTTAGCTCAAAAAAATCATCCAGAAAAAACCTCCCCATTTTCTATTAAATCAAGCAAAACCCTAATGGTTTCAAACCCTTCCCCAAAGCCACCATCTTCTACCCAGTCTAGAACCGAGGCTTGGCGTCTGCAGCAGCATCAGCCCTCATGGCCACCTCAACCAGCAAACAACAATGCTGAAGCCTATTTGAAAAATCCTCATTCGGCTTTCCAGAGCCCAAAAGCCTAGCCTTTTTCTTTTGAATACGATCCCCACCCTCATGCGGTTCACCTTACCGGTTTTTAAAAGCGAGGGCTTATCTTAGCTGACCCAGGCTAATGTGGTGTGGGTAAGCTCTCATCATTTTTCGTTTTTGTTTGTTTGTTTTCTTTGAATAGACATGCATGTGCATGTGAAGAAATATGAAGGAAGTTGTACACGAATCTTGGTTTCTTGCTTTGTTTTTATTTGAATTTGGTCTAAAATTTATTACAATAAGGTTTACATATATATTGATCAGTCTTTGAATTATTTGAAACACAAGCACAACTATAATAAATAAATCAACACATGGTTGATGATGATTCCCGACTCACTTTTTATATTTTTTTTTTTATTTACGGCCATGTGGCGAATTGGGTAGACGATGATGGTGGTCGTCTGGTCGTGGCGGGGTGCGATAACAAGGCCACATGGCGGAGAAGTGAAGAGATACTGGCCAAATTTTATCTCCGGCCGTTGGATCAGAAATGCGATCCAGCGGTGATCATCCTAAACAACAAGCGGCTTCGAATTTGATCTAAATGGTGACGTGGCGCCGGACCGTGTGCGTGCAGGGAGAAAGCGAAAGGTCTCAGCAGCGTGGCTGATGCAGAGTGCATCACACGCGCGCCATTTGGAGGTCATCTTGGGTGTCACAGATAGTTGGATCAAAGATTTGATCCAACGACCAAGATAGCTGTTACAAGATAAAAGATCAAAATTAGGGTTTTTATATAAATACAAGTGGGGATTTTAATTATTAGGTTGGCAGTTTGGGCCTATGTAAATATTTTTAGTTTTTGTCTGTAATATGGATTGTACTCTTAATACCATATGTAGGTTTTAATAATTATCTGATCTGTTTTCTTCCAACCCATCAATATTAATAATAGCAAAAGATAATAATAAAATAATAATAACACATACCTATATATTAACATTACATACAAACACATACATATATAATAAACATTATGTGTGCCCATGTATACACACACAAACACATCTATATGTTAACACACATGTATTGAACATATACATTTACCTATTAGCCACCACATGCATATTTTAACACATTGCATTATACTATATATGCAATACTCATACTCACATACATTCATCTAACATACATACAATTTATATACTAACGACATACACATAATGCCCATGTACCATGCACATGCAACCTTAATTCACATATAATATAATTATTATAATAAATTTACATATACAACCTTTAACACACATGCGCTTTTTATACACATATATTAAAAACATTAATATTGTAATATTATCGCGGGACAAAAATGAGTGATTACCGTTACTCAACTCATTTTGAAAAACAATTTCGCTCCAAAAATTTGACAAGTCTATAAAAAACTAAAGCCCAGTGCACATCGCCAAAGGCGTCTTGAATTTTTCGGTTCATTGGATTCTGATGTTGAAAGTTCATGCAATCTGCGTGAAGCCATACACGTACTCAGCAGTGCCATTAAGAATAGAGAATTAGTTTACGATCTTTGTGAAAACCGTCTTTGAATGCGTATATGCCCGTACTAGTACTCAACACCAAAATGGCTTGTTTGGTGCCCAAACACCGAATTATAGAGTTTGAAGGATTGACTTAGAAAATTATTTTAGTTAGAGATGCTTGTCAATTTTGATAATTTCAAGTACCCTTAAAAATTTTATTTATTTGCAATTAAGTCTTTTGTTATATCAAAATCAAAACATTAGTTTAAAAATGATAAAATGTTATTTATTGCAATATAATAATTACCTATGTGAAAAATTATTATAAATATCATAAACATTATGTTTGTGTTAAATTAAATCCAACCCTTTTTTTTTTAATGGGAACTAAATTTTAAAAAAAATTATGGGAAAATATCCCCAAATACAACACGCATTAAAGGGAATAATGGGGACTATCCACCCAAAAACTTTTACAAAAACCCCCAAAGGGGAAAGAAAAGTAAATAGTTCCATAGATATTAGCATATCATCAAATCAGAAGTCTTCCCGAATATCTTTGTCTCTTTCCAAAAAAAAGGCGGGAAAAGGGGTAAAAAAAAAAGTGGTGGGTAAACAAACTATCGGCATTGTTCCCAACTAGGTGGGGAAAATCAAAAAAAAATCAATCAGTAAAGGGTCTATTTTTTTTGAACCCAAAATTACAATTTAAACCAATGCCGTGAAAAATTTATACGAGGGGCCCCCCCATTTGTAAAAATCCCAAATCATGTCAAAACGCCCAATTTAAACAAACCATAAAAAAAAAAAACGTGTCACAAAAGGGGAGGAGAGGGAACCCGTGCCACAAAATTTGAGATCTTATTAAAATATGAAAAAAAAAAAAAGAAAAAAATGAACCCGGGGGTCCCAAAAAAATACTAAAAAAGGCCAACCACCCAACCCTTTAAAAAAAAATGAAAAAAAAAGGGTTTAGGCGCTAGGGTAGGGGGCAAATAAAAAATTAGGTTAAAAAACAATGGGAGGGAAAAATAATTAAACAATTTTGAAACAGTTCCTTCAGTCAAATTTGCATGCATTGTAGAATCATTTTTTAGAAAAGGCTTTAATTTAAAAAAAATGTAAACAATAAAATATAAATATTGTATTAAAATATTGGGAAATTTAACCCTCTTAAAAAAAGATACAAATTGTCTAAAACAAATTGAATGTAAAAAAATTAAAACGATTTTTAGTAAACAAAAAAAATCGATTAGTGGGAAACGGGGTTTGGGGGGCCCTAATTATGTAGTTTCCTTAAGGCATTTTCCCGGGCCCCTCCCCATAGTGCTTGAGATCAATGGTGTCCTCTCCCGGGGTACAACAACTAGATGATCAACTATGGGTTTCCGTTGTAAAAGATCCAAAAATATAACTTGCCCGCCCATCCTTGAAAAAAGGTTTTGAAAACCCGAGTAAAAAAAATAGAAAATTTGATTTTTTGGGGTTTTGTTTAACCCCGGATATTAGCAAGGTATTTATGGGGTTTCCTATGAACCATTGAAAAATTTTACCTAATGGAGCATTTAAATTTTAAAAATCAATTGATTCTTTTAGAGAGCAATTTTTAAAAATTTCTATCTAAATTAAAAGGGAACTTTTTAAAATTTCTTTTTAAATTCAAAACAAAAAATTTTACAAATATATCTCTTATTTGAAAAAAAATTTTTTCAAAAAATTTTGGGGCCAAAAAATCCACAAACTCACGGAGGACTAGACCGGGTTGGGTATTAGCATTACCCCCGTGGGAGTACATTACTTCTTAACCAACAATTTGTTCCACATTTTTTTCCCCAAAAATATTTAGATCAATTTTTTCATTTTAAAACTCCAAAAATATAAAAATTTTTTAACATCAATCTCATCCAGCAATTTTTTTTACTCTTAAATTTATCTATCTATTGGTTCATTTGATGGGGAACCCAAATTTTTGAAAATTTTAATATTTTTTCCCTTTAATAAGGAAAATAGTTTATTTTAAAATAAATAAATTAATTAAAAATGATCGGCATTAAGAAAAAAAAAGGCTTAAAAAAAATATTTAAATAACAGTAATGACTTTATTTATAAAAAAGGTTTTAAAATTTTAAAAAAAGGATTACACAAAAAAAACAAATGAAAAAGAAAAAGAAAAAAAAAAAAGATCAAAGTAAAGCGAAGGGAGATGACGAGGCAGCTTTTTTATTTTTATTATGTTGGCAGATTTTATATATGTTTTAAAAAAGGTGTTATTATATATTTTTTTACATTTAAGAATTAATCATGTTTAATATATTTTTTTTTGATTTTGCGTCAAGAATAAATAAATAAAAGTAACGTGATGTAAAAAGGGCATAAAAAAAAAATAATTAGTTAAAATTGAAAATGGTATAAAAAAAGGGTTTGATATAATAATTTTTTTTAGTTTTTAAAAAATTTTATATATTATTTTAAATTTTGTCTTTTTTTATTAGATGGCGTCTATGTCGATAATTTATATTAATAAATTTGATTTTAAAAATTATTTACATAAATATCACTTTCCGAAAATTATTTATAGCAATAATATATACATAAATATCTCTTTTAACTTATTAAAAAAATATTTTAACTT
The DNA here is from genome assembly GCA_019671005.1 of Hibiscus mutabilis. NCBI lineage: Eukaryota > Viridiplantae > Streptophyta > Magnoliopsida > Malvales > Malvaceae > Hibiscus > Hibiscus mutabilis. The sequence goes on along the minus strand of JAGYYJ010000305.1, from coordinate 1,694 downwards.
TTAAACTTTTCGTCAAATTAATTAACTAACAAAAAATAACAAACATATTGAAGTAACAATTATTCCGTCTTTTATCAATGCGAGTCAATTATTTTGTATAAAATCTATAAAAAGTTTAAAAATATATATTGAAAATAATAAAAATATTTAAAGATGATAAAAATTGTAAAAATATATATAAATGAATGAATTCAAATTATTAAAAAATTAAATTTTATAAAATTTAAAATTGTCAAGAATGACAAATAGAAAAAAATCGACATCAGTTTAATAAGTATTATGCTTTGTCCGTTGAATTTTTTATATGAAAAAGCCAAAAAAAATTAAAAGATCAAAATATATTTTTTTAAAAAAATTAAGGATAAAAATATCATTACAAGTTAAATAAATTAAATTCAAAAGAAAATCATATTTATCCTATCTTTTTAATTTCATAATCTATATTTCCTTGTCCCAATAAAGTTGTCTTATTTTTGTTTTAAAATTGTCTCAACCAAAATTACTTTAAAAAATTTAAAACCTTTTCATGACACATTTATTTTTTTATCCTTTTTAGTTTCTCAACAAAAATAAAAATTAATTTTTTTAAAAAAAACTTATCATTTAAATTATTTTACACCATACATTTTATATAAATTTTTTTTCTAAAATTCTATAAAAATTAATATGTGACATAAATAGTGAGATAAAAAAATAAATAACAATATTTAAGTTAATATAAATAGTAATTATGTAATTTTGAACAACTATCCCGGGTTTGAATGTTATGAAGAAAAAAAATACTAACAAAAAATTTACCACTAAATAGGGTTGGGTATTGGGTCAATTAGAGAAAAAAAAGGAAATTATTTGAGTTTTTAAGTCTTACTTTTCAATTCAAACTTTTTTTGAAATCTTTTTAAAACAAGTTTAAAAATTTTAAAATTCGTCGTCAATAGTTTAAAATTTTGGTTTTTATACAAATTTAATTGTAATTATTTATAATTATTATAATACATATTGATTTTTTTAAATTTTTAAAGACTTTCTATATCCATATCGATATACATATGTATTTTTTCTATTTTTCCCTGTGATATACAAATTAAACATAACATATCAAACATAATTTATAGACTCTTTTTAACTTAAAAATTGACTCCCAAATTTTTTCTGGGAAAATTTTTTATTCCCTGGGGTTTTAAATTTTGAAATAGGGTTAAAACAAGTCCGGTTTTTTTTCCTAAGTGAATAATTCCCGTCTTTTTTTAAATCAAATTTTTCCCACCACAACCCCCTACCTCCCAACATACTTCTGACTGAGAATTTATACACCGCAATTATTGGACCCGGTTGATAAAAGAAAATTCAAAGCCCCGAATTAGGGAAATAAAATATGCTAAATCACCCCACCATACTTTCAAAAACAAACAACTTTAGGGATAAAAATTGGGTAGAATAAATAAATTTTAAAAAACAACATTGCAGCAATCTTCAAATCAGCTTCAAACTTTTTTTTTCCCATTCCCCCCTCTGAGGAGATGCAATTTAAATTTTGCTGCCCCAGCAAACTAAACTAGTGCAATATAAAAAAATAAACACAGATATACCACACCCTTAAAAAAATTTCTATTCAGAATGTAAAAGAAATGACCTGGCAGGCAGTGGGAGAGGGGGACAAATCCCCAACTCATGATCTACAGCCTGTTGCTCTT
>JAGYYJ010001484.1:0-25826 GCA_019671005.1 Hibiscus mutabilis | reverse complement strand
ACGCCTGTGAAAAGGGCATCAGAAACAATTTTCTTTTTCCCCCTTCTTGTACTTAATGACGAGGGGAAAATGACCCCAAGGGAATTTCCCCCCCTTTTATGTGCCTTTTGAGTTTTTTTGGGTCCCCCAAGTCTTTCAATGACTCATGGTTCCATGGCACAACAAATTCCTTTGACCATAGGTAATGCTGGCAGCATTCCCATTCTACACCCATCACACTGATCTCAAATAATATCAAAGTTTATAAGGAAAAGTAATGGTGCCTTGTTACACCCCCAATCTGATAAAAGCCTGTTTCTTAGCTCAATATTCAAAAAGGAAACTTGCATTCTTTTTAATCACGCTAGTTAAAGGAGCAGCAGGCCTAAAATTAGGAATGAACCTTCGAGAAAATCAAGCAATCCATGAAAGCCTTTACTCTCGCTATCTCCTCTTGTAGGTGTCGCCACTTTTCAATTGCTTTACCTTTCCTGACAACCTCCAACCTTTCATAGGAGCTCACTCAGAAACACAAGTTTGTTTCACAGAAACACGCTTTTTAAGTTAGCATACAATTTCTCACCTTTCAAGTGTATTCAAAATGAAACCTAAGATGTGTATTTCATGGTCCTCCAAAGAATGACTGTATATGAGAATGTCGCCAAAATAAACAAAACAAAAACTTTCCAATATAATGTTGTAGGACGTGATTCATCAATCTCATAAAACATGCTAGATGCACTTGTTGTAAACTGAAAGGCATCACAGTCCACTGATTCAAACCTTTGTTTTGTTTTGAACGTTGTCTTCCATTCATCACCTTCTCTCATTCGCCCCTCGACTCCAAAATTTCAAAGTGAAGAAAATCAGCATGTGAAACAATGCCAACCTCTTGTCTTAGTGCAATATTTCTTCTGCCTCCTATGCATGTATCATTCCCACTGCTCAAAAAGATTCTGTCTGTATCTAAATCGGTGATGAGGGACTAGGTCATCAAAGCACCGATAGAGATAAGTCGCAAGTTGAAGGATTCTTGTTTTATCTCCCTTCTCGCCATGTTATGTACGAGTTCCTTCTCATTACAGCAAAAATCATTGGTCTCGCTTTTGGGTCATAGGGCAACTCATTCACATCATCGCCCAGATTTGCTGTTGGATGATGATCATTTTCTTTGTCCCAAAAAGAAAGTCAAAAACCGGGAAAATTTATTCTGTTATTCATCTTCTAAAACATTCAATTTTTTCATTGTTTTTTTAAATTTTAGCCTTGGGCCCCAAAATTTTGAAAACCCCTTTTTCTCTTTTTTCTCTTTTTTTGATCCGCCCAAAATTCATTGGGGTTGAGTCTAGAGCTCCTAGTTCTGCAAAAACTTGATTGAAGGCCCCAACCACAATTTGGGTTTCCTTATCACCTTCATTTCATGCCGCTTTATTGGCCTTTACCGGGCTTTAGTGCTTGTCAATTGATCCCACCACACCAAAGGAAATAATGAACCTATGGGGCATCAAACCCTTTATCTATTCTGAATAGTTGTGGTATTCAAAGATATGTTCCACTTTACCTCCCAATCTGGGAATCCCTTTTGGATTGGTTTTTTGCTCAAAAAGGTGGGAATTTGAAATTTTGGATGTTATTATTGTCATAAATTTTGGGCATTCCCCCCTGATTCTTGGGTTTTTTGGATGCTTGCTAAACCCTCTTCCTCATCATTATCATCCCCCAATCGTTTTGTTGCTGATGTTTTTCCCTCATCCCTTTAAAATTTTTGTTTTTGTGATTCTTCCAACCCATCCATCCCCCTAAAGGAAGGGGTTTCGGCCCCACGCAACAGTTTTGCATTTTTGGGAATCAATGTTTGGGTTTGGAGGTTTAGTTGTTCCCTTTTCCTCCTGGGTTTAAAAAATTCAGAAACTGTGACAGGGGTTAGTAAAGACAATAAAAATTAAAAGTAAAACCCTTTTTACTAAAAAAAAACCCCTTCTGTCACCCCAAGGAAAGATTAATGTCACTTAACCATCAGTACTGTGTTCACTTTTTGGGAATTAGGTTTTTACTTCCCTTCTGTGCTCACAACTCTCATCCCTTTTTATTGTCTTTCTTCATCACAAGTTTTTTTGAAAGAGTTTCCCCAAAACCCTTTTAAAAAACTTTATCCCATATGTATTGTTTGGGCTGCAAATAAGGTTGGGGTGGAAAATAAAGGAAAAAGGGAAAAGGAAAAAGGGAAAAGGGGAAAAAAAAAATGAAAAGGTGGGGGTTAAAGGGAAAATGGGAAAATGAAATGAAATAGAAGAAAAAAAAAAAAAAATACCACAAAACTTACATAAAACCCAATCGAAAAAACAATCAATCTTGATGTGCTTCTTCAGCCTTTTTGTTTGTTTTGGGCCTTCACCCCCTTTTTGGAAATTATTTTTTTTTGAAATTATTTAAAATTTTTTAGATGTATGAAAAAGGGAAATTTTTTGATTTTGCTTTTTTTACTTTTATCAAAAAAATGAAATCAAAAGATGGGGGTTTACATGTTTTTCCCCAAAAACCCTCTTTTAATATATGATACGCCCCAACTTCCAATTGATCCCCAAGAGAAGCTTTGTTTTTCTCACCGGAATGCAAGTTTTTTTGTAATCCAATGCTAGAAGATGAAAAATAATGAAAAAGATGTTAAAATGGGGGTGGGTTTATGATGCATGGGTGTTTGGGATATGTTTAAAAAGGAAAAAGGGGAAAGGGGTTAAAAATGTTTAGGTGGGTTTGGGGGATAGTAAAATGAAATGGAAAAAAAAGATGGTAAATGGAAGGGAAAAAGGGTGATAGTTTTCCAAAGGAATAAAAAGAAAGAAACTATACAAAAAAGTATAATATTTCTTAAGAGAATGACTTTTGGGGTGGGATGGGACTTTGGGCCCCTGGTTATATGAACTAAAACCCCAATATCAAATGGGAAAGGGTAGGGGACGACAAGAAAAGCTTTATAATTGATAAAGTTTTTAAAAAAAACAAGTTCAAGAGAAAGCCCCCCCAAAATTTTTTTTAGTCGTTTAATTGAGTTTGTGAAAAATAAGGGTTTTAATTGGCTATGTGCCTATTCGGGTAGGGGGAAGCCTCCCGTTTTTTTGGGGTTTACCCCCTCCAAAAAACAAGCAATCCCCGCCGAATGGGCCTCCTCCATGTACTTCTCAAGTTTTGGCACCTAAACCATATTCTCCAAGGTGGCACCATGTCTCTTGGGAGGGTAGTGCTCCTTTGGGTGCTGAGCCAAAGGTAGAAGTGAGCTGGGAGCTGATATGAACTCGGGTTGTGTTGTGTGGTCGCAGCGAGATCTGGGGGATTCCTGACAGGGATTCTGTGTAGCTGCATTGAAATTGATAACTAGAAATTGTTAAATGAAAATTTAAAGATGATATGGAATTGATAGAGATGTGTTGGAAATGGAAATGATGATGTTGCTGCTGGTTTTAGGATGCTTAGCTATGGTATCATGTATGGGCGGATAATGGACGTAAAGAATAGAGAATGTAAATCTAAGGTATGGTATAAACTAAAGTGATGGCAAACAAATACTAATAAGTGAAGACTCATCTTTAAGAGTTTTCAACCATTATGAAAGAGAATGATTCGCACCTACTAGTTATAAGGAATCAGGAACCAAATAATATAAAAGATGATTGGGATTTGAATGCCACAAGAACAATCTTGTAATCGCATGAAGTTCACAAAGAACTATGAAAGAGAGCACTTTCAAGCTTATACAAATGATCAGGTTGTTTATAATGGAAATGATGTGTAATATTTAGGGACATAGCATCCGAATTGGAGTAGGCAAAGACAATGAACAAAGCTGCTACAATTATAGGTTTAAAGATCTCCTATAAAGCCTGGTCATCTTTCTTCTCCAAGCAACAAATGAAAAGCTTGTAAGATTAGGATGAATGTGACATTGCAGAATGTAGACATACATGTCATCCATATGAAAGAATCCTGAGCTGCTGGAGCATTGAGTGTCATTCATTCTCCTTTGAAGGATGATAAATGGTAAAGCTACTGAATTCAGCAAATTGAATGGCCTCTTGAATTTTTTGGAAAAAGATCTTGTGATTATTCCCTGCATTAAATTTCCAGCTTGCAATTATTTTCTAATAATTTTGGCTCATATCTTAAGCTCCCAATACCATATCGAGGTGATTAAAAAGTGCATTGTGATAATACATATGAATAGGAGGGCTAGAACGATGCATTAAGACAATAGTTGAAACCATTTCATACATGCTCTGATCTTTTTCCTTTTGATACTTCAGATCTAAGTGACGAATCCTTTGAGTAGCTGAGAGGATGACACATGCATGAGCGCGGCTCAAAATTACTTATGAGACAATAAGAAGCTGTTCAGAGCGCAAACAACAAGGTCCAAAGTGATCCACTGTTTAGAGGTGTGAAGAGATTCATTTTAGATAAGAAAACTGAATCACGGTAAAGCTGGAGCATCAGCAGCAGACTCTGAGATTTAGGTTCGATGGGGATTCAGGCATTTTGGTCAAGTGTCTACTCAAATATTAGTTGGTGTTCGTATCTTGAAACGCCACCGGCATGGGAACTCCAAGATATGTCCGGCCACTGAAGACTGCCATGCAGAAATCGATTTGCGAAAGGTTACGTTTTGAAATTTAGCCCATAAAAGTTTATCATGGAAATTTATGATTTACCAATACTTCATTGACATTTGTACTAAGTTATCATTTTAAATTGATATCTTTTAGAAAGTTTATATACTTGTGAACCAGCCACCCCTTCTCCCAAGCTGTTAGATCAAATCTAATTTAATGGACCAGATTTCTTTTGTATATTTTATTCATTCTAGTTTTTAGGTTAGCCATCATCTATAAAATATGATGCTTTCTTCTTTGTTTTTCTGTGAATTTCTACTGATTAATAAAGTTCTCTTTGGATTTTAGTTTCTTTGAACACGGTTTGTAAGTGTTCAAAACTTGTTCAGAAGCCATCTTCAACGCTACAAAATCATCGAGTTGTTTTGATTTTCATCTTCTACACTCTTTGCTTGCTCGTAATTGCATCTAGAGGGTGGGTTAGAGCCAGCTTTGAGGTTGCTTGTTTAGATAATTATGATTAATAGGTGGTGTCGAGGACAAACAACTAACTATTTTACATCTTCTATCTTCAACCTTCTTCACACCATCTTTCTATAATTCCATAAACAAAGCTAGAATTCTTCAGATTTTTTATTCATTCTTATCTTAATCTTTTCAATTTTTGCTTCTATTCTTATTAATCATCTTCTAATCTTTCTTCTATATTTGTTTCTCTGAATTTCAGCATTAAATCTGAAAATTATAAATAGTGTCCCTTCAAGTCTAGATCTCCTAGTTCTTTAACAACTTGATTGAAGGCTTTTAAATCTACAATTGTGCTACTTATCACATTGGAAATCTAAGAAATAGAGGAATAAGTTTGAAGAAGACTTCAAGACTTAGACCTACCTGGGATTCATCCAAAAAATGGCGAACACATTGATCACAGACTCATTGAATTTCCTTAATATGCTATTTTTTAATTCAAGGCTTTGCTCTCCATGGGTGATAATGAAGGCTTGATTGTGCACAAGTCTTTCTGGATGAAAAACTAATCAGATTTATGTAAGATTAAGTAGCTTCAAGTTGTGTTTAAGCTGCTCTTAATCTAATTAAAATAATAATAAAATAACAGCCTTTAAACTCCTTGTGCTTGTGTGGCAAGGAATAGGTGATAAGGCAAGTGATAAGCTGATAAGGGCTGGGTGGCTGGTTCCAAAGTATATAAAACCCTAAAACATCAATTTAAATGATAATAAATATATTGGGCTAAGTTTAATTCGTCCAAAAGCCTTATATGTTAGCTTTTGGGCTGAATTTACAAAATCCTGTAATAATCCTGTATCCCTTTCTGCATGCGCAGTCTTCAGTAAATTGGACGATCTTGAGTGAGTTCTCTTAATGGTTCAACAAAAATCAAGAAAAAGCCAAATTCGACCGCCCAACATTTGTAAGGAGCAATCAAAATAAAATCACCATGAAGAAAGAAGAATTTTCTGGGAAGTGCACTCCACACTTAACATCCTTCACCAAATTTGGGTCACAAAACTCAACTTGCTGCACCTTTGTCCGAGATGGATCAATCTCATATCCCTTAGATGTCCAAAAATTAGCCCTTTTATTGTACAATTTTTGTAGAAGAGAAAGTTAATCTAAAAGAATGATAGGACAAGAATATTTTTAATGTAAATTAGATTTTCTATTTTTAGCTAGGTGATGAGCATTTAAACAGCACACACATGCCTCATTGCCCAAGAACCTGTCTAATGTTTATTATCACTAAACTCTTGCTCCAAATACTCTGTAATCTGTCCAAATAAAGGCCCTGTCAAATTTTATCCACGCTTGAATCAAACAATGCCTCTCACTCAGTCACCGCGAAAGGTTTGTAAGGAAAACCATGAGATCAAGTTTATGGTACTCTAAGTAACCGATAATGCTTTATCACGGCCTGCTGAACATGGATCCTGCCTTTTCACCCTATCCCTGCCACACAAGCACAAGGAGTTTAAAGGCTGTTATTTTTGAATGTTATTTAATTAGATTAAGAAACTCCAAATTTTAGTAAACCCTCTAGATCACAATTTTTCTATCCTTCACTAATAAAAGGATGAAGCACCATCATTGTAAGCCATAAACAAACTCTAAAATAAATAACATGTTTGATCTAGAGAACCTAAAATGGTGGAAATAAATAACAAATCTTTGGTCCTGGCATCATCTAAATCAGCAATTGATGGAAGAATCCTAGACGCCAAATCTCTCCGAAATAATGATAAGACAAGAAGATGTTGTAGAATAATTTGTCCTGATAAAAAATGAAGAGTTCAACTTAAATTAGAAAAGTAAAGATAATAATAAAATAAATAAACATATTTTATCTAACCTAAAACTAATAAATAATAGGATCTATATAGAGAATTATATATTTTTTTTTTTTTTCTCAACTACTAAAAAACAATAAAGTAAAAGATAATTGTTTCAAACACCTAAACCAAGGCTCTGATTACCAATTGATACGGAAGCCAGGATCCAAGAATTACCTCAAAATCTAGGAACCTCTAGATCACAATTAATCTAGCAAACTACTAATATGATCCGAGAAAACCCCAAACTCCACGTTCAGCAAACCGATAATAAAGCATGATCTTGATGTAGAAAATGAGATAGGATGAATTTGATGGTGGCGGTGTTGGATAGATTTGTCCTTGGCACCTCCTAATCGCAATTGAATAGGCAAACACCTGCAAACGGCAAATCTCTCTCCGATGAATGGATGATGATGAGATAGATGTTGTAGGATATTTTGTCCTCGGCACCCTCTTAGACGCGATTATCTAAGCAAGCAACCTCAGCGGCTCTAACCCACCCTCCTAGATGCAATTACCTAGGCAAGCAAGAGTGTGAAGATGATCTCCATTACAAGAACTTGACGAACTTACGCTGAAGAAGACTTCTGATACTAAAAAATAACAAGGCAAATCTATCTACCTTGAAAATAAATGGCCCATGGCCAAAGGTTTTTGCAACTCAAAATTCATGATGTTGTTCTTATTAGTGAAGCAAATATGCCTTTAAATAGGCTACAAATGAAAGAGTTCAACTTAAATTAGGAAAAGTAAAGATAATAATAAAATAAATAAACATATTTTATCTAACCTAAAAAAACTAATAAATAAATAACAAATCTAATCCTAAATCATCTAAATATCTTCATAAAGAATCCTAGATTAAATTTAAGTACAAATAATCAATAAAATTATTGAAAAATCTGTAATAAATAATATTTCCGTGATAAAACCGTATAGAGATTTCTGCTCGCATAGTCTTCACTAAATGGACATAACTTGAGCTCCTGATGTCGGATTGATGCGTTTCAAGATGTTGAAAAAGCTAAGAGACAGACAAATATGTTTGAAGAAGGGAACCTCTAGATCACAATTAATCTAGCAAACTCACTAATATGATCCGAGAAAACCCCAAACTCCACGTTCAGCAAACCGATAATAAAGCATGATCTTGATGTAGAAAACGAGATAGATGAATTTGATGGTGGCGGTGTTGGATAGATTTGTCCTGGCACCTCCTAATCGCAATTGAATAGGCAAACACCTGCAAACGGCACGAATCTCTCCGGCGAATGGATGATGACGAGATAGATGTTGTAGGATATTTTGTCCTCGCACCCTTTAGACGCGATTATCTAAGCAAGCAACCTCAAGCGCTCTAACCCACCTCCTAGATGCAATTACCTAGGCAAGCAAGAGTGTGAAGATGATCTCCATTACAAGAACTTGACGAACTTACGCTGAAGAAGACTTCGATATGAAAAATAACAAGGCAAATCTATCTACCTTGAAAATAAATGGCCCATGGCCAAAGGTTTTTGCAACTCATAAATTCATGATGTTGTTCTTATTAGTGAAGCAAATATGCCTTTAAATAGGCTACAAATGAAGAGTTCAACTTAAATTAGGAAAAGTAAAGATAATAATAAAATAAATAAACATATTTTATCTAACCTAAAAACTAATAAATAAAGACATGTAGACTGAAATTGCCCGATCCCATCCGAAAAATCGATGCAAGTCGATAAAATTCCAGACTTATAAAACAGCGACAACTTTGGCTCACAATGCATCATTTTAGCCCCCACATGTATCACTTTGAAAACTCGTGCAAGATAAATGGATTTCAAAGAACTAGTTTGAGCTGGGAGTTGAGCTAATCAACCCAGAATGGCCCTATGGATAGTTTACAAAGCTGGAGTGAGTCAGGCCTCAATGTTTTCAAATAAATAATTGAGTTTAAGCTGAGCCTGTCCAAAAGGTTTGCTTGTCCTGACGTCCAAAGCTAGTCTCCAAGGGCTAGTTTTGCTGGGAGTTGAAATATCCCCTGTCCAAATTGCTATGTCCGTTCAGTGCTGGTTTGAGCTTGAATTTAGCTGTTTTGAGCCATTTAGTTGCCTTTCAATCCTCCCCTTTGTTCCAGTTAAGTCCAGCGTCCAGGGGTAAATACATAATGTACTATAAGTGGAAGTAATTATAAAGCTGAACAATGGTTATACTAAGCTGATGCATAAAATGGGACCAGAATGAGCAAAGTAGGGTACAATGTTGAAGAGTCATGCACCTGGTGTTTGAGCTGATATGAGCTATTATGTAAATGCAAACATAGATGATAAAATGTAATTCATGAGTGTCTAGTATTATCAGCTAATTATATAATGGAGATTAATGAGCTGAAGGTAAGTAAAACTCCTTGAATGCGCTTAACCTGAGCTTTGTTCAAAGCTGAGTGAAAATGCATTGTGTGAACAGATTGTATCACCCTTTCTTGTGGCTGGTTATGTCTAAATCAATTCTGCAACTTTGGGACAAGCTTGCTGTTGGGATAATAGAATCTAAGTGTGCAAATTTCAAAAGGTTTGGTGTTAGGGTCATATGTTAAACAAAAGAAAAGGAAAAATTGAGAGGACATTATAAATGTGCTCTATTACAAGCATGTCGAAGACATAAATGCAATTCCTTATGATGTAATACAATAAGGTAATAGAAATTTATTTATTTTTGAACTCTAGAATTAGCTTTGCTGACCTTTCAATGACGATCAAGTCATGGATAAACTTGGTGTGGCATTAGGGGGATCGCAGATAACCTTCCTTCACAGATTTGTCCTAAAAATAGCCAATTGGTTTGAAATCAGAATGAGAGATGTTTGAATGGTCGCCGTCTTCCAAGGAGATATGGTTGGCATGGATAGGTACAATTTCAAAAATTACCTCTTTTAATAACACTGAGAAGATATTGAACCTGTTAGATAGACTTTACTTGCTCCAAACTTTGGACTCGCTAAGGAACACATACTTTTTGGATGTGAAAGAAACACATCTGCTGGTCCACTCCAGAAAAGTAGCAATTCTGATCATCATCTTGAACCATCTATGATCATGGGATAAACCTGATGTTGAATCAACCTTGAAACGACTTATTTCTCACATATTTTTCTCCAAAATGTTCGAAACAGAATGCCAAATGACCAGTCAAATGATATGACACAGAAATCTCATTTTCTTCTTCCCCGGCTCGTTTTTCGCATCTTTTTGAACTTTATGTTCCTTTTGTTTCCTATAATCAAAACCAAATTAGTAGGAAAAAGAAAAATCAGATTCACACAAGCATAGAGGGAACAAACCTATCACCGTTCAAGTGGATGGTGTCTGGTGTTTGATGTACCTATGGGAAACAAGTTATTGATTCATCAAAACATGAGTTACATTCATCTTCTATGATTGGTAATGGGATTGAATATTTTGAAGTTTCACTAGCCCAAAAAGAAAAATCAAGAATAGTGGAGGAAAATAATTGTTAGATAAACATGCTTCTCATTCTTCTTTCCTCCAAATTCAATTTTAATTTGACTTGCTTTTCATCCATTAATCTTTTATTTTCAATTCCATCTATTTTTCCTTCTTCAATTCTTTCTCAATCTTCTCAGCGGCTCAAGGCTCTTTTCAAGTGCAATTGATCCTCCTTCACTTGATTGGGAGATAGAGAGAGGCGCTAAGGTGATCTTTCTGCATTCAAGGAATATGTATACGCTCTGTATATCCGCTCATGAATTGCTTCTTTTATCAAACTGCTACAGCTTCTAATAACAAATGGCTAGTGCATTGGGACTACGCCACAAATTACTTCATCTCTGTATCTTCCAATGGAAAATGAATAATAACTTGCTCGTGATTTTTATCTGCTATCATTATTAAGCTACTGAATCTTGTATAGACAAGTATGCTCATGGTTTTCAAACCAAGTTTTTTCAACCATTAAAGTGCTGGGCAATATTAATAACTCCCCACCATCAATGATAACAAAGCAATTTCTGCCTGGACATGGCAATGTGTTCAAGATGTTTGATCATTGTTGAACATCCACTGTCTTGGATCTCATTTTTATCCTTTTGAGGTTGATGGATTGTTGAAAGAATCATGCATTACTTGCTAGTGAAAAAATAAAAAGAGAAAAAATAAACCTTACATCAGACTCACAAAATCCCCTACACGAAAAGGTAGGTTATAAGAAGAATAAATGAAATGAAATAGAAAGAGATAAAACAAACGTATCTTGTAAAACTCATTTACAACTCAATCGATAAATAATCAATCTTGATGTACTCTTCGAGCTTTATTGTTTGTTTGTTTTGCTTTGCCTTTCACCACCTTTGTGTTTCACTATTCTTTTTTTTTTTAATATTTTGAATTTATTAGAAGATGAGAAGGAATTTGAATTTTAGCTTTTTTGTTTGTTTTTCTTGATCAAAAAATGAAATTACAAAGATAGAGGCTTACTTGATTCTTCCAAAAGCCTTGATACCATATGATACGCTAACTCTAATTGATGTTGTTGAGAAAATCTTTGATTGTTCCTAACCTGAATGCAAGTAAGCCTTGTAAATCCGAATGCTTGAAGATGAAATGAAGAAAGCAAGATGATGAATTGTTGGGTGCGGAAGCTATGTTGCGTGGTGTGTAAGGAAATGGATGGAAAAAAGGAAATGGTTTAGTATTTAGGTAGGTTCGGTTATGGTGAATGAAGTGGAAGGAAAGATAGAAAGAAATGGAATGAAAGGATATGGTGATAGTATTCAAAGGATTCAAAGAAAGAAACTATACTAAAAAGTATAATCCCGTTTCTTAAAAGAATGACTTTGAGGGTGGAAGATAGGACTTGGACCCTTTGGTTATATGAACCAAGAACCCGAATATAGGATGGAAGGATAGGAGACGCCACAAGCAAAGCATGATAAGTCAATAAAGTTCTTAAAAGAACAAGCTTGTGAGAAAACCTCACAAAGGGAATTATATTGAATAAGAAAGTTGGGTGTTACAAAATGCAAAATGAGCCCCTATTTATAATTTTCAAAGGGGTGTGGCCGAAATGGTGTGTGCCTATTCGGCTAAGGGCAAAAATTGATTCACAAAGGCATGTCCTTTCATTTTAAGCTGAACGGTGATGGTGTCTCCCTCCAAATGGAGTTTGCCACCCAAATTCATGTTTCCCTCCAAGGGTGATAGCATGTCTCTTGGGAGAGAATCCCATGAGGTGTTGAGCTGTTGTTGGAAGCTTCAGCTGAGATAAGCTGGTCGAGCTAGCCTTAAGCTGAATTGAGCTGGTTTGAGCTGACCGAATCTTGCACTCCTTCATTGAGTTTCTTGAGCTTCCACGAGCTGCCCTTGAGCTAGGTGAGCTTCCCTTATACGCCTTGGAGCTGTCTCGAGCTGAATGGAGCTTGTTTAAGCTGACCAAATTAATTAAGCTGGTTGGAGCTTGAACTGAGCTGATTAAGCTTTAGGTGAGCTTATGTGAGCTTCCCTTCAATCCTCCCTTGTTCATGTGAGCTAGGAAAGACCTACAAAAAATGTAAATGATTATAAGTAAATGCATATAATAGGAAATAAGAAATATACTAAGTAAAGATGTGGTTATATAGGATATGCATGCATGACATTACTTGATATGCAAAATATAGGTATGATATATGGAAATGCATTATAATACCCAAATACATAAGGCACGAAGTCAAGCATAGTCACATTATGAGTGTGGATGATATGAGTAACTATAATACATGCTTGCATAACTAATGATAATAGTAATGTGTAATCATAAGGAAGGTAAGTAGAAACCCTCCTGGATTGTCAAACAATTTAGAGTGGTGATTTCACATCAACATGGGAGCAGCGAGTGAAAGAAGATGATCTCCTCATCGAGAATGAAAGAATACTTTTAACTTGAAGAACATCTTGAAGGCAAAGATATTTATTAGCACTTAAAATGCACTCACTAAATTTTTATGAAATCAAAGAAAATTGCTTTAAGAATGATGAAAAGGTTTATCCTTTTATAGGTGAAAGAAGAGTATGCAATTTTAAGTCCTACTAAAACAAGGAAACAAGTAGGTGTTAGAAGATGTATAAGAAAAAATAAAAGCTTTAAACAAACGAAAAACTAATGATTAAGAATGAAAAAAATCAGAAAACCTAAAACTGGAACTTTGTAACTTAAAACCACTTTGTTCGAGTAATTTGAATGATAATAAAAAAATTGGGCTCCCCATTCGTCCAAGTTCCTCCAATGGTGTAGATATGGGCTGAAATTTTCAAAAAATTTGTTTGTTAGGTTTTGATTTTGTCTTTTTCTGCAAAATTTCACCCAAAAATGTCAAAATTTTGAGTAAGATGTCCCTTGATGTCTCCAAAATGTGTTGAAAGGTTCAAATGATAAAGTATCATAAGACAAAAATTCCCGGATCCCATTAAAAAAGTTCACAGTTGCAAGGATTGGAACTTAAAATAGTTGCTTAATTTCTTTCCAAGATGCATTGAAAGCTATGCAAATATCTGAAAATTCAAGTGAGAAGAGATTGTTTCTTGAAAATTTCAGATTTCAGCTGGAAATTTAAAGAAATAAATGACAAAGTGAAAGATTAAAGTATGAATTTTCATAAAGTTAAAATATTGAAAAATTTGATAAAAGGAAGATAAAATGAAATTTCCATCTTTGTTTATGGCTTAAGGACGATGGCTGAAAAAGAAGACGAAGATGGCTTTGGTGAAATTGATCTGTAAATCCTCACACCTTTTAGACGGAATTATCTAAGCAACCTCAAGTGGATCTAACCAACCTCCTAATGCAAATACCATGTTGAGTTTGAAGATGATCTCCCTCTTAAGAACTCAATTAATCTTTATGTTGAAAAAGACTTCTAAGGCACAAGTTAGATAAAAATATCTAGACAATGATATGATCTCAAAATGAGTTTTGAATCAGAATCAATGAATGCCCGAACATGTTAGAAGAACTCTTTGTCAATGTAATCAGAATTCAAAAAACAAACTTCACTAAATATTTCATAAATCAAAAATCTAGAAATAATGGATGAAAGATATGTGAAGGGTGTAAGAATGGTTGTTTAACTTTGTGTTCAATTGAAAAGCCTAAAATGTATTAAAATTTTGTTTGGTCCCTCCTCAAAAAAATTTTGCACTTCACCTGGATGGATATGAACAGGACACATAACCCAACGTGAACTAGAAATCATGATAAAAGCTGGGTGGCTATTTGTAATGATATAAAACCCATAAAACATCAATTTAAATGATACAACGCTTATAACAGTAAGAAATGATGAAGATACAAACTAACTTACATGTTACATCATCACAATAGCCTTTCAAAAAAGGGATAATAACAAAGAGTTTTATGAATCTGCCTTTACAATGAAACCCTTTGAAGATGGTATTTAGGATGCCTTGGCACGTCCAATTGAGGCATCAACAACGGAATGCTCATCTAAGTTTACACGGACTATTGCCAATGGCGATGAAAGAACATTTTTTACCGGATCTCATAACATCTTGGCTGAAAGATATTGATACTTTGACAGACTTAGGGAAGGAAATATAACATTAAAGACAAGATGATATTGTTTGGACCTCCTTTGCGAAAGAAAAGTTTGATACTTTAGATTCAAATTCAAACTTTAAGGAAGAGGGGATGATATGTCTGCAATGGAGGGCTGGAAAGATCTTACAGAATGGTGAAACAAACTGAAAACCAAGTCTGAAAATCAGTTCACAAGGTGATGACAATGTCATCCGGCATTTTATGGGTGAGTTGTAGGGTCCACAAATTGATACTGTTATGGAATTCTTTTAAGAAATGATTAATGTTTTTAAAAGAATAAAACATCTTTATTGACGCCAATGGCAAAGACCCAGAGAAGTACCCAGGTGGCCCCATTACTCGAGCAAGGGCCAAGGAGTTCCAAGCAGCCATGGAAAATATGTTTACACTCTTGGGGACGAGAAAGAAGAAATAATAAGGAGGAACACTTTACTTTGCTTATGCATGAATTTGCATGAGTATTTAAAGTTTGCATAACATTCATTGCATTCAATAAACATGTTGTTCATTAAAGCATGCGCTGCATTTAAACATGTAGTTCATTTAGTTATACACTTCATTTAACTAAGTAGTTCATTGATTAAACTAGTTCATTCAAGATTATTAGTTCATTGAATAAAGTTAGTTCATTAATTAAACTAGTTCATTCATCAAACTAGCTCATTTATTAAACTAACTCTTAATTGTTTACATGCATGTTTTCAATTAAAGATTGAATAAAGTTTACCTTGTGTCTAGGTGCATGAGGAAGATGAAGAAATCAATTGACGTTATTCCTCCATCTCTTAGCTTTCCAATGCCTTTGAATTTGAATATATAAAACATCTTGAAAGATTGCTTTCATTCTTGTTCTCTTGTGGAACTTTATCGGCTTCAAGTTAGTCTTGTAGTCTTCATCCATTTCCTTTGTTATAGCGTTGGTTCCTAGCTCATCTATAGCTAGTGGGTCACGCCCATATCCTACCACTTCATTTCCACTTTATTATATTGCTGGTTCCTAACTCTTTATAGTTAGGGGGTCACAATCCATCCTTTGAATTTCTTCATCTTAACGCCAACACCCCATCATCTTCACCTACATTTTCATCTTTATTTTTTTACGATTCAGTAAGCGTATTATTTTTCTCTCCCGGTTAGTAAAAAAAAATCAAAAAAAAAAAATCTTAGAGGAGGAGCAATCTATTCTTGTTTAAAAAAATTACAATACATCATTTCTTATTGCTGAATTACAAATTCCTTTACCTATTCTTAGTAATTCTTTCTTTTGAAGCCATTATCCTTTTTATTATTCATCATTCTCCTACCAAGCTAGAATTGTTTCAGCCAAGTCCACGAGACACTTGTAAGCCTTGAGGAAGTTCCCAAAAGGACTTGAAAATAAAGCACGAGTGGTAAAAGGCATGAGTGTGCATTAAGGGGAAAGCCTAACCCGAGTGAAACACGAGTGTGAGTGCATTTTCTTTGGAGTGGAAAGGTGAGATTTTGTGTTAGTAAGGTTTAATTTCTTTTGTTTCTTTATCTAACATGTCACAAAGATCTGGTCATAGTGGTGAAGGAGTTCCCAATTTGCAAAATCAAAGGCTATGCTTCAAGCAATGGCCAAATGATCCAAGAGCAATTGGAGCCCCTAATTGAACGAATAGACCAGCTTGAAATTTCACAAGCTAATCAGGGTAATGAGGAGTATCCTCAAGAAGTTGAAGTAGATGATGTGCAAGATCAAGTATCCCAACATAGCATGGTACAACAAGGCCGAGAGAGCTCGACCACGAGTAGACGATAATCTCAGCAACATCAAGATTACCATTCCTCCTTTTCAAGGAAGAACGGATCCTGAAACCTATCTTGCATGGGAAAAGAAGGTTGAGCACATTTTGAGTGCCATAACTATTCGTAGCTTAAAAGGTAAAACTCGCTGCCATTGAGTTTACACGGATTATGCACTAATATGGTGGGATCAATTGACATCAAGTAGGAGACGCAATGGAGAACATCCTATCACTACATGGGATGAAATGAAAGCGGTGATGCGAAGGCGATTCATTCCAACCCACTACCATCGAGAGTTATTCAAACCGTCTTCAAAATCTTTCACAAGGTAACCGAAGTGTTGAAGATTACTACAAAGAGATGGAGGTGTCCATGATTCGAGCCAACATCGACGAGGATCGAAAGCCACAATGGCAAGATTCTAAGCGGGACTAAATCCGACATTGCGAACGTGGTCGAGTTGCAACATTATGTGGAGATGGAAGACATGGTGCATATGGCCATGAAAGTGGAAAAACAGCTCAAAGAAAGGGTGCCACACGATCTTATGGAGTTCAACATCAAAATGGGGCAAAGTTCATACAAGAAGACTCCTCCAATACCGTCCCACGAAAAAGGAGGACCACTGAAAGGAAGTAAGCCCATTGCGAAACCAGCAAGGGTAAGACTACCGCTTCTCCAAATCGTTCCGTGACATACAATGTTTTAAGTGTTTGGGGCGTGGACACATTGCAAGCCAATGTCCGAACTGCAACACCATGCTTCTTCGAGATGATGGAGAAGTTGAATCGGAACAAGAAGAGGATGAGAATGAAGATGTTGCCATCGAAGAAGAAGAATTAGAGTATGGCGTGGAAAGGAGAGGTTCTTGTTGTCAAAAGAAGCCTAAACGTACAAATCGTTGGAGGAAATGAACAACGAGAAAATATCTTCCATACTCGTTGCCATGTTGGAGAAAGGTATGCTTTGTTATTATTGATGGTGGTAGTTGCACTAATGTTGCTAGTACCTTAATGGTAGATACACTTGGCTTGGCAACAACAAAGCATCCACAACCTTATAAGCTAAGCAAATGGCTCAACGATGGAGAGAAACTCAAGGTGACCAAACAAGTTTCAATTGTTTTCTCTATTGGGAAGTACAAAGACGAGGTATTATGCGATGTCGTTCCAATGCACGCAAGCCATTTATTACTTGGAAGGCCTTGGCAATTTGATAGGCGAGTGATCCATGACGGGTATACCAAACGGTATACGTTCACCCATGAAGCAAGAAGATCACTTTAGCCCCACTTTCTCCAAAACAAATACATGAAGACCAAATTTTATTGAGAGGAAAAAATTGAAAAAAGCCAAAGAGAGAGACCAAAATGGAGGTAAAAGCAAAGGAGTGTGATCAAAATGAGGGAAGGAAAATCAGCATTCTTTCTAAAGAGAGAGAGTTGAAAAGAGTTTAATGACAGCAAAGGAAGCACTTGTGCTCATGTACAAGGAAAATTTCTTGAATACTAACTACCTTGATCAAAATTTGCCTGCTTTTTGTTGTGTCTTTATTGCAGGAGTTTGATGACCTATTTCCTGGAGGAAATACCATGGGCTGCCACCTATTCGTGGCATAGAACATCAAATAGACTTTGTTCCGGAGCCGTCATTCCAAACCGACCAGCGTGCGGAAGCAACCCGAAGAAACTAAGGAGTTGCAAAGGCAAGTATCTGAGTTGATGTCAAAAGGCTACGTGAGGGAAAGCCTAGCCCATGTGCCGTGCCGGTTCTACTTGTGCCAAAGAAGGATGGAACTTGGCGCGTGTGTGGACTGCCGAGCGGTAAAACAAAATTACGGTAAAGTATCGTCACCCTATTCCTCGCTTAGATGACATGTTAGATGAGCTTAGTGGTTCTAACCTCTTTTCCAAGATTGATCTTAAAAAGTGGTTACCACCAAATACGAATGCTGGAAGGTGATGAGTGGAAAACAGCATTCAAAACTAAGCAAGGCCTTTATGAGTGGTTGGTTATGCCTTTTGGCTTAACTAATGCTCCAAGCACGTTTATGAGGTTAATGAATCATGTTCTTAGGCCATTCTTGGGTAAGTTTTGTGTGGTTTACTTTGATGACATTCTAATCTATAGTAAAACCATGGAAGAACATGTTCAACATTTAAGGTCAGTTTTGCTAGTTTTGAGGAAGGAAAAACTGTTTGCTAACTTACAAAAATGTACATTTTGTACTGACAGGTTGTTTTCCTAGGTTTCGTTGTGAGTTCTGAAGGCTTGAGGTGGACAAAGAGAAGGTTAAAGCCATTGAAGAGTGGCCACGACCAGCAAGCATTTCTCAAGTTAGGAGCTTCCATGGACTTGCAAGTTTTTATCGAAGATTCGTCCCCAACTTCAGCACCATAGCCGCCCCACTAACAAGTGTTATTAAGAAGAATTCTAAATTTTTTGGGGAAGATCAAGAGAAGTCCTTTAATAGCATTAAAGATTGTTTAATACATGCCCTTTACTTGCTCTACCTGATTTTAATCTAACTTTTGAAATTGAATGTGATGCATCGGTGTAGGAATTGAGCAGTTTTGTCTCAAGGTGGACGTCCTATAGCCTATTTCAGTGAAAAATTAAGTGGAGCTACGCTTAATTACCCTACCTATGACAAGGAGATGTATGCTCTTGTGAGGGCAATGGAAACATGGCAACATTACCTTTGGCCTAAGGAGTTCATCATTCACACTGATCATGAGGCATTGAAACATATCCGGGGCAGCATAAACTCAACAAAAGGCATGCCAAATGGGTGGAGTTTCTTGAAACTTTCCCATATGTTATCAAGTACAAGAAAGGTAAGGAGAATATAGTTGCCGATGCATTGTCACGGAGGTATATTCTTTTTAAACACTTTGGAATCTAAGTTATTGGGTTTTGTTTTTATTAAAGACTTATATGTCTCTCTGACTTGATTTTGAGAGATTTACAAAACTTGTGAGAAAGGGTCAATTGAAAAATACTATAAGCATGATGGTTTCCTATTTAAGGAAGGAAGACTATGCATCCCTCAGGGTTCCATGCGTGAATTGCTAACTAAGGAAGCTCATGGAGGAGGATTAATGGGACATTTTGGGATAGCAAAGACTTTGGCTATACTTCAAGAGCACCTATATTGGCCTAAAATGAAACGAGATGTGGAGAGGTTGTGTGAGCGATGCATCACTTGCAGGAAGGCCAAATCTAAAGTCATGCCACATGGACTTTACACACCACTACCCATACCGGAAGCACCATGGATGGATATTTCAATGGATTTTGTGCTAGGCTTCCACGCATTAAGAATAACAAAGATTCCATCTTTGTAGTTGTGGATAGATTCTCCAAAATGGCTCATTTCATTCCCTGTAACAAAACCAATGATGCCTATGCATGAATTTGTATGAGTATTTAAAGTTTGCATAACATTCATTGCATTCAATAAACATGTTGTTCATTAAAGCATGCGTTGCATTTAAACATGTAGTTCATTTAGTTATACACTTCATTTAACTAAGTAGTTCATTGATTAAACTAGTTCATTCAAGATTATTAGTTCATTGAATAAAGTTAGTTCATTAATTAAACAGTTCATTCATCAAACTAGCTCATTTATTAAACTAACTCTTAATTGTTTACATGCATGTTTTCAATTAAAGATTGAATAAAGTTTACCTTTGTGTCTAGGTGCATGAGGGAAGATGAACGGTTTTACCAGATGCAAGAATATCAGCAGAATGTCTTCCAATTCTGGATGCGATACAGACGTGTTTGGATCCAGAAATCAATTGACGTTATTCCTCCATCTCTTAGCTTTCCAATGCCTTTGAATATCATTGTAAGACACACTTTTGAATATATAAAACATCTTTGAAAGATTGCTTTCATTCTTGTTCTCTTGTGGAACTTTATCGGCTTCAAGTTAGTCTTGTAGTCTTCATCCATTTCCTTTGTTATAGCGTTGGTTCCTAGCTCATCTATAGCTAGTGGGTCACGCTCCATATCCTACCACTTCATTTCCACTTTATTATATTGCTGGTTCCTAACTCTTTATAGTTAGGGTCACAATCCATCCTTTGAATTTCTTCATCTTAACGCCAACACCCCCATCATCTTCACCTACATTTTCATCTTTTTTTTTTTTTCTTCCATAATCACAACTATCACTCTTCCTACACCCCTTCTACATATCTTAAAGCACTGCAGAGTTCTTACTAGAATCAATGATCGGGCATTCACATATATGAAATGAGCTAGTTTGATGAATGAACTAGTTTAATTAATGAACTAACTTTATTCAATGAACTAATAATCTTGAATGAACTAGTTTAATCAATGAACTACTTAGTTAAATGAAGTGTATAACTAAATGAACTACATGTTTAAATGCAACGCATGCTTTAATGAACAACATGTTTATTGAATGCAATGAATGTTATGCAAACTTTAAATACTCATGCAAATTCATGCATAAGCAAAGTAAAGTGTTCCTCCCTTTATTATTTCTTCTTTCTCACGTCCCAAGCTTGATGTAAACATATTTTCCATGGCTGCTTGGAACCCCTTGGCCCTTGCTCGAGTAATGGGGCCACCTGGGTACTTCTGCGGGTCTTTGCCATTGACGTTCATATCAGTCCTCCCTCTTTAAGGCGATTTGTCCCAAATCGTCATCTACATCATAAGGAGATAGGTCAGCAACATTGAAGGTTGCACTAACATTAAACTCACCTGGAAGATCTAATTGATAGGCATTGTCATTGATCTTCTTGACTATTTGGAATGGTCCATCTCCCGAGGCATTAATTTGGACTTTCGTTGAGCAGGAACCTTTCTTTCCTCATGTGCAGCCACACCCAATCCCTGGCTCAAAGGAAATTAAACACGACCCTTATTTGCTTGCTGCTCATATTGCTTGGTTCGTTTTCAATGTTCTCCACTTGTTGATGAAGCTTCTAACAAATTCAGCTTTATTAAGTCCATCTTTATTCACAATTTGATCAGCGTGGGTGGATACATAGTCCTTGGAACGCCATGAACCCCAAAAACCCGAAAAAAAAAGTTAGCAAAAAGTGGCTTAATTTTAGTCTTGGTAAGGAATAAATGAGCCATTTTAGAAAAAACATCCACTACTACAAAGATTGAATCCTTGGTTTTTCCTTTTTTACGAGGAGCCTAAGTACAAAAAACCATGGATATACCACCACGGGGGATTTGGAATAGGTAATGGAAAAGAGGCCATGGGTTTATTTAAATTTTGGGCCTTTTTAATGTGGGGTGCAACGCCGGGTAGCCCTAATTTTCCTTTTTTTCATCTTTTGCCAATACAAAATTTTTGCAATATTGTCAATGTCTTGGTTTCCCAAAGGGCCCAATTTAATTTTCCCCTGTCCCTTTTTGATAAGCAACTCAAAATGGAACCTTTTGGAATGCAAAACCCCTTCCTTTAATAGGTATCCACCCCTTGGCATTTTAAGTTTTTTGAGTGTATTTTTATGATATTCTTATTTATAGCAAAATCCACCCCATAGTGGGTTTGGTGTGTTAGTTTTTGGCCAAAAAGGTTTAAAAAACCACCAATAACCCTTGTTTAGTCTTGAATGCAGTTTTCCACTCATCCCTTTTCGCATGACTAAGGGGGGATAAATTACTTTTAAGATCAATCTTAGAAAAAACTTTTGGGAAAAAAAAAGCTCATCTAAATATCATCTAACGTGGAATGAGATGATGATACTTTTTTCTGTTATTTTGTTCACCGCACGGTAGTCCACAAACATGCAAATTGGGAATTTTTTTCTTAACACTAGTAGAACCGAACGCAAAAAGGATTGGGCCCCTCCTCACATAACCCTATTCCATCAAAACCGAAACTTGCCTTTTTTAAACCCTTTTTCTCCCAGGGTTACTTTAGGTGTTTGGGCAGTTGGGGAAAAGATAGCACCAGGAACAAAGTTAATTTTGTCTATTTCCACAAATTGAGGGGAACCCACTTGGAATTTCCCCCAAAATAAATTACATATATTCATGTAGTAATGAACAATAAAGATGGCAAATCTGGTCAAGATCATTATGCTTAATAAACTTTCCTTGTACATGATGAGTGCAAGAACCATCTTTTCCAAACAAACACTTTCTGATTTCTTTTTCTCTCTAAAGATGCTCTACTCTTTTCTTTCTTCTTGATTTTCTCAGATGTTACCCCTTTGCTTTTCTCTCAGAATTTTTGTCACTTTTCTTTTGGCTTTTTCAAAATTTTCTCCTGCTTTCTTGAGAAAAGCGGGTTAGGTGATCTTCTGGTTTCATGGGTAAGCGATACTGGGATTGGTATAACTAACATGTAAGTGACCTCCTATTGAACTGTCAGTAACTTCCCTAACAAGATGGCCTGCATTCATTGGCATGACATCACATATGTCTTCTCAGACTTTATACTTCAAGTAATGGAAAGGGTACAATGACTTGCTTGGTCACTTGTGGATAGAGTAAAGCACCAGAATTGATGATCTCTAATCAGTTGTTGAAGAACTGGCCTTTTAGACTCAATCAAAAAAGGGTTTTGGGGGCAGATCTGAAATTTCAAGATGAAAAGAGAAGGGCTTTTTTTGAAAAATTTTAGATTTAATGCGGGAAAATTCAAAAAAAGGGAAGAAAAGAAAATTGGGAAATGTTTAAAAGAACAGAAAAAAAAAGATTGAAAAAGTTTAAAGATAAGAATAGATAAAAAAATTTTAAAAAATTCCACCCTTTGTTTATGGAATTAGGGAAGATGGTTTTAAGGTTGAAGATGAAGATGGCAGGCGATTTGTTGATCCCTTTATAACCCCACCTCATGGATGCAATTACTAGGCAAGAGTGTGAAGATGATCCCCCCACAAGAACTCTTTAACTTATGTTGAAGAAGATTTTTAAGGCACAAGTTATAAAGACTTGCAAAACGTTTAAAAAGAATATAAACCCAAAAGAGAACCTTTATTAATAATGAAAATTAAATAAACAAAGAAGAAAGGAAATTTTTTATAAAAAGGATGACTTTTAACCTAAAGAAAGAATGAAAAAAAATAAAAAAAGAAATTTGGTCCTTTTAAATTGACTTGATCTAACGGCTTGGGAGAAAGGGTGGTTGTCCCCAAAAGTAAAAAAACCCCAAAGACATCAATTTAAATGATAATAAATACATTGTTGAAACCGCCCCAAAGGTATATGTTAGCCTTTGGCCCAAATTTTTTCAAAATTCGTAATAACTTTTTTTAAGTTTTTCCCCAGCTTTTCAGAAAATTGGAATTTGAGTTCCAATGTCCATTGATGCATTTAAGATGCTAAAGGAAAATTAAAACAGTCAACATGTTTGCATCAACAGTTTTAAAATTTTTGGCCCCATAGGGAGTTTTTGACCCGGATCATATGTATCATCTTCCCCTTTTCCTCAAAAGGATTTTTCCTGAAGAAGTATCAAAAGAAAAAGGATCGGGGAAAGTGAAACCGGCCCCAATTTTTTTGTCTTCACGCATCATTCTAGCCTTCCCATTATACATGTATCACCCTTTTTGTTCCCACCATCATTAAGCCATTGTAGCGGGGGTGGAGCTTTTTTGCTAGGCCGAGCTTATCTACCATCAAAGGAAAGCAACGTTTGTGCAACCACCACCGCCCATAATGACAAAACCTACCTTTCCCCCCAAAAGACAGCGGTATGGGTTTTTCTGCATTGTTGATTCCCCCTTTAATTGTTTTTATGTTTTGGCCCTTTTAAAAACAAGGACCTCTCCATCTATGGTGTCCCCCTTTTTCTTCAAAATTTCTTTTTCATCTTCAGTCCTTGATGCAAAAACCCACCTCCCAGATCTTTGGGGATGCCCAAGGACCAATCACTGCTCTAAGGCTGCTATTTAGGGAAAAATTTTTCTTTTGTTTTTCATGTTTTTAAATCATTTGAGGAAAAAATTTAGCCTTAGATACAAAGTTTTACAATTTTGTTTACAAAACAAAGTAATATTTCATTTCTACACATCTTATATTTAAGTCATTTAACGCATGTTGCAATTTCATTGATCCATATACTTAAGCATGATCTTTTTTAGCTTTATTTAAATTACAAACATTTTATTGTTTTTTAGGTACTATGGATGGGAAAGGTAAAAAGAGAAGCCAAAAACCTTACAAGGAAGATGGGAAAAAAGCTAAAGAAGTATAAGAACAGTCAAGGGCCCCGGAAACAGCTCAGATCAGCTCAAAGACAAAGGAGAGGGAAATTTTTTTTAGCCTCGCTTAAAGGACTAGGCCCCTAGATGTCCCATTGAGGCGTTTTAAGACAAGGTTTAAAATTTAAACGACAGCCCGGGCAAGTTTTAAAAGACATGTCGACCATAAATGCCCCGATCCCACCCAAAAAGATCACAAGTTGATTTTAAAGTTATAACCCGTTAAAACAATTTTAAATTCTTTTCCCGAATGTAAGGCATGTCGAAAAACACCTTTTAAATTTATCCAAAAGTGAAGTAATTTTCAATTTCCTTTGGGAAAGAAGGGGATGTCAATTTTTTTGGGAAAGGAAGGGAACTCCAAAGCTAAGCAAGCACCACGCAACATTCCCCCAAAGCATGCCCAAGCCAAAAGCATCTCAAGCGGCCCCCCAAACCCAAACAACACTTTCATAATAGTCACAATTCCCGGGGGATGTTCTATTCATTGCCCAAAAACACTTGTAGATACAAAAAATATGATTGAAATAAAAATGTAATATGAACTAAATGTAATAAATATATATTATAATTATTCAAAATACTTAATACTAGTAAAATAAACAATGAAAAACATAATAGAAAGCATGTGCACACTAAAATATAAAAATCAAATGGAAAATATGATCAGGAAAAAAACATGCAAACGTTGAAAGGACTTTTCACCAGGAATTGATTCAACTTGCCTAATAATTTTTCCATGCATGATTGCACCACATCTCTAAATTTCCTTCCTTCCGGAAGGGCCCCAAAGGGGAAAATTTTGGGCCAATGGGGTGGTGATGCCATGATCTCATCCCTCCTCCCTTTTTTGAGAGCGAGTTGTCCTCAAAACGTTTCTTCCCCAAAAAAAAGATAAATTTTTAAAAAAATAAAGTAACACTAACACCAAACCTCCCAAGATCTATCTTGTAGGGAATTTTAAAATTTATCTTTCCAATACTTGAAATGACCCATCCCCCTTTGATGGGGTTTAGATATCCTTGTGTTTGGAAAACGTTTTTCCTTGGGGGCAACCCCCAAACCCAAAACACAGGGGTTTAAAGGACTCGCTTTTTTCCCCTTTTTTTGCTTATTGTTTTATTTTTTTGTTCTTTTTTTCAATGTTCTCTCGAACTTTCTAATGGTTTTTTACAAATTCAATTTTTTTTTTTCCTGGCCCAAGTTTTTAATGCTTGATCAATGGGCAAAGGTAAAAAATCCTAGGAGACAATGTATTAAACCCAAACAACCTCAAATGGGTGGAATTTGGTGGGGTGGGAAAGAACTGATCTG
>JAGYYJ010001628.1:17500-19472 GCA_019671005.1 Hibiscus mutabilis | reverse complement strand
AGCCCTGTATTGTTATTTATTGTCACTACCTCCCCGTGTCGATTGGGTAATTTGCGCGCCTGCCCTTCCTTGGATGTGGTAGCCGTTTCTCAGGCTCCCTCTCCGGAATCGAACCCTAATTCTCCGTCACCCGTCACCACCATAGTAGGCCACTATCCTACCATCGAAAGTTGATAGGGCAGAAATTTGAATGATGCGTCGCCGGCACAAGGCCGTGCGATCCGTCGAGTTATCATGAATCATCAGAGCAACGGGGCATAGCCCGCGTCGACCTTTTATCTAATAAATGCATCCTTCCAAAGTCGGGGTTTGTTGCACGTATTAGCTCTAGAATTACTACGTTATCCGAGTAGCAAATACCATCAAACAAACTATAATCGATTTAATGAGCCATTCGCAGTTTCACAATCAATTAGTTCATACTTACACATGCATGGCTTAATCTTTGAGACAAGCATATGACTACCGCGGATCAACCAGGTAGCATTCTTCGCGACGCCCGCCCTGCACGGTCCTCGCCGCACTACCTGCAGTAGGGGAGAGGCCGTAACAAGGCAAGATCATCGATCGTGTCGAGGACAAAATGCAATACGGTCTAGCGATCGGGGCCTTGGCCCTACGCTCCCAAGATTTTCTGCATCCGGCACGATCGAGCACCGATGCACCGACATGATCGAATCATCTTGATCGACACAATCGGACACCGGCACGACTGAGGTCAGTCCAGTAGCCGCGAGGCCACGCGACGGACAAGGGGCGACAATACATCCGAAATTCCATCGATTTGGGTAGGCAACACAGGATCTCGTAACACCCTTGGGGCACAACGACCGCAAGGGGAGGATATCGAAGAGAGAGCGGCTCGACAGTTCGATGCACGTAGCACAGAGCCTGCCGACACACACACAACCATATCACCACTCACATGCCCATTGCGCGTCCGAGTAGCAGCACCCGCCCACCGGTCCACAACCCACACGAACGATTACTCGATCGAGGAGCGGAGGAAACAATGAGCGAGGGCACAACACAACCGCTAGGCACGAAAATCGCGACGCGACGGACCCGAGAAGGCAACCAGTGGGGTCACCATCTCGGGTTCGTGAGGGAGGGGATGGCAACCAGTTGGGACGCCATGTTTGGGAGGGTAAAAGGCTTTTTTGGGGCTGCGATGGGGCTGACTGCTGTTGCAAGGGTGAGATGGGTTGGGCAACAGCCCGTACCGGCAGGCTTCGATCTTGTCAAGTGCATGAACATTAGATGGTCTACTCGCACCCCCAGTGGGCCGTTGCCTCAAAGGGACTTGGTACCGGGGTGTGACGGTCTCGGCAAGCAGCACAGAGCCAACAAGATCATGCGGCGACAAAACAAAAGCCTCGTGGTTACCTCATTCAGGGTCACGGTGGGCACCCAAATGAAACAGCATGGCCAGGGCACGAACTTGCAGAGCTATGCATGAGCCGCTCCTAGAGAACCTTGCCCGATATAGGGAACCTGGTAGCGGAGCTTTTTCGGCAAAGCATAGACATCTACTCATCCTTACCCTTGGCGGACCATGCCCGGGAGGAAGTCGGTTCCCGATTCCCCAGCCCCATCGATTCCATTCATTCGAATTTTGGCCGTAACCAATTTTCCGACGAGCCCACGAATGGAATAGATGGGGCTAACACCGCTGACGCCTGGCGCCCACCTCGCACCCTAGGGGCTGAGGCCCCGACACCCAGGGCGGGTGCCGGGGGGCCGCGGATCACTACCCCTAAAGAGCTAAAAACATTCCAGCTCTGCCTCCCAGTAGACATTGGCATGTCCGAATGGGGACACCTTCTCTCAGCACCCCCTAATGGTGGCCACAGCCAGGCTCAGACCCCCGATGGTGTGCAAGCCCCCGCACACTAGGGCCTGCCTCCCACCGATGTTGTGCGATCTTGCCGCACCCCAGGGCCTGACACCGGCCGATGGTGTGCGAGGCCCC
>JAGYYJ010001628.1:7500-10000 GCA_019671005.1 Hibiscus mutabilis | reverse complement strand
AGCCACCGTGAGGCGGACCGCCGACCCACCCCTAGGTCCAACTACGAGCTTTTAACCGCAACAACTTAAATATACGCTATTGAGCTGGAATTAATGCGGCTGCACGCAGACTTGCTGCCTCCAATGGATCTCGTTATGGGATTTAGATTGTACTTATTCCACTTACCAGACTCATAGAGCCCTTGTTTATTTATTGTCACTACCTCCCCGTGTCGATTGGGTAATTTGCGCCCGCTGCCTTCCTTGATGTGGTAGCCGCTTCTCAAATCCCTCTCCGAATCGAACCCCACCCTCTCCGTCACCCGTCACCACCATAGTAGGCCACTATCCTACCATCGAAAGCTGATAGGGCAGAAATTTGAATGATGCGTCGCCGGCACAAAGGCCGCGCGATCCGTCGAGTTATCATGAATCATCAGAGCAACGGGCATAGCCCGCGTCGACCTTTTATCTAATAAATGCATCCCTTCCAAAAAGTCGGGTTTGTTGCACGATTAGCTCTAGAATTACTACGTTATCCGAGTAGCAAATACCATCAAACAAACTATAACTGATTTAATGAGCCATTCGCAGCTTCACAACTGAATTAGTTCATACTTACACATGCATGGCTTAATTTTGAGACAAGCATATGACTACCGGGCAGGATCAACCAGTAGCATTCCTTCGCGACGTCCGCCGCACGGTTCGCCGCACTACCTCGGGTGGGAGAGGCCGAATAAGGCAAGATCATCGATCGTGTCGAGGACAAAATGCAATACGGCCAGCGATCGGGCCTTGGCCCTACGCCACAAGATTTTCTGCATCCGAAAGCACGATCGAGCACCGATGCAATCGGCTACGATCAATCATCTTGATCGATACAATCGGGACACCGGGCACGACCGAGGTCAGTCCAGAGCCGCGAGGCCACGCGACGGACAAGGGACGACAATACATCCGAAATTCCATCGATTTGGGTAGGCAACACAGATCTCAGGGATTAAAAGGCACCAACGACCGCCGGGGAGGATATCGAAGAGGATGCGGCTCGACAAAATGCCTAGACGGAGCCTGCCGACACACACAACCATATCACCACTCACATGCCCATTGCGTCCGAGTAGCAGACCCACGCCCACCGGTCCACAACCCACACGAACGATTACTCGATCGAGGAGCGAGGAAACAATGAGCGAGGGCACAACACAAATCGCTTAGGCACGAGAATCCGCGACGCGACCGACCCGAAGGCAACCAGTGGGTCATCGCATCTCTGGGTTCGTGAGGGGGGGGATGGCAAACCGCCAGACGCCATGTTTTGGGAGGGTAAAAGGCTTTTTTGGGGTCGCGATGGGGGCCGACTGTTGTTGCAAGGGTGAGATGGGTCTTGCTGCCAGAACCCGACGAGGCTTCGATCTTGTCATGGTGCATGAACATTAGATGGTTCACTCGCACTTGAAGTGGGCCACGGGACTCAAAGGGACTTGGTACCGGGGTGGCGGGGTCTCGCAAGCAGCGAGCCAACAAGATCATGCGGCGACAAAACAAAAGCCTCGTGGTTACCTCATTCAGTGTCACGGGCACCCAAATGAAACAAATGGCCTCGCACGAACTTGCAGAGCTATGCATGAGCCGCTCCTAGAGAACCTTGCCCGATATAGGAACCTGTTATGAGCTTTTTTTTTTCTGCAGACATAGACGCTCACTCCTTACCCTTGGGACTATGCCCGGAGGAGTCGGTTCCTGATTCCCCCAGCCCCATCGATTCCATTCATTCAATTTTGGCCAGAATCCAAATTTTCCCGACGAGCCCACGAATGGAATAGATGGGGCTACACCGCCGACGCCTGGCGCCCTCGCACTCACTGGGGTTGAGGCCCGACACCTGTTTGGGTGCCGGGGGGGCCGATCACTACCCCTAAAGAGCTAAAAAGACATTCCACTCGATCCCAGTAGACATTGGCATGTCCAAATGGGGACACCTTCTCTCAAAGACCCTAATGGTGGCCACGCGGGGCCTAGGACCCCCGATGGTGTGCGAGCCCCCGCACACTAGGGCCTGCCTCCCACCGATGTTGTGCGCGCTGCCCGCACCCTAGGGCCCGACACCGCCGATGGTGTGCGAGGCCCCCCCACCCTAGGGCCCGGCTAACCGCCCGATGTTGTTCGAGCCCCGCACCCTAGGACCTGCCTCCCACCGATGGTGTGCGTCTGTGCCCGCACCAAAGGACCACCTCGCCCTGCCCGATGGTGTTCGAAGCACCCGCACCGCCGGGCCTTCCTCCCACCTATGGTGTGCGGGGATGCCGCACCGTAGGGAAAATTCATGTTAAACGAAGGTGTGCCTTGCCCCCTCCACCTCCATGGGGAATGTCCAATATCACTAATGTCTGTGCCTTCCTCCCAGGTGGATGGGCCGCCATCGCCACCACCACCTCGGATAGGTTTCAACGATGGCCTTTGAAAAATGGATTGTATTTCATTAGCCCTAAATGGCCATTCCCAAACAACTTGGAAA
>JAGYYJ010001628.1:0-2500 GCA_019671005.1 Hibiscus mutabilis | reverse complement strand
CTGAGGAAACTCGTGGAGGCCCGCAGCGACATCGACGCAAATCGTCATTCGACGGGGTATAGGGCGAAAGACTAATCGAACTGTTTAGTAGCTGGTTCCTCCGGTTTCCCTCAGATAGCCGGGAGCCCTTAGCGAGTTCTATCGGTAAAGCCAATGATTAGAGGCATCGGGGCGCAACGCCTCGACCTATTCTCAAACTTTAAATAGGTAGGGACTACGCGGCCGCTTGAGCCGCGCCACGGAATCGAGCCCAAGTGGGCCATTTTTGGTAAGCGTGAATCGCGATGCGGGATGAACCGGAAGTCGTTACGGTGCCCAATCACAAGGCTAACCTAGAACCCACAAAGGGTGTTGGTCGATTAAGACAAAGCAGGACGGTGGTCATGGGAAGCCGAAACCGCTTAGAGAGTGTAACAACTCACCCGCCAATCAACTAGCCTCCGAAAATGGATGGCGCTGTCGCCACCTATACCCGGCCGGCCGCGGCAAGGGCCAGGCCCCCGATGAGTAGGAGGGCGCGGCGTCGCCGTGAAACCCGGCGTGGAGCCCGGGCGAGCGCCGCCGGGTGCAGATCTTGGTGGTAGTAGCAATATTCAAATGAGAACTTTGAAGGCCGTAAGAGGGAAAGGTTCCATGTGAACGGTACTTGCACATGGGTTAGTCGATCCTAAGAGACTCCGCACTGGTCGATAGCTGCTCCGCCGAGCTCAAAGGGAATCGGGTTAAAATTCTCGAACCGGACGCGACGGCCACGGCAACGCAGGTCCTGGAGACGCCGCGGGCCTCGGAAGAGTTATCTTTTTCTCGCTTAACGCCTGCCCACTCGAAACGGCTCAGCCGAGTAGGGATCGTCCAGCCGTCTAAGAGTAATCGTGACGTCGCTGCGGTGTCCACGCGCCCTGAAAACTGGAGGACCGAAAGTGCCGTCTCGCGCCTCGGTCGCACGGTAACCGCATCGTGTCTCAAGGTGAACAGCCTCTGTCGATGGAACAATGTAGGCAAGGGAAGGGGGGAAATGGATCCGGAACCGAAAAGGTTTGGCCTGGGGCGGGCACGGGGTCCCCCCAACCCGCCCCGGGGAACCCCAAAGCCGCCAGCAAAAGGGGTCGCCGCGGGGCCGGGCGGATCGGGAAGCCTGGGGGCCTTCCCGGGCGACGGCCACAACCGAAAAGGGAACCACCTTAATTAAACAGCATTGGGATGGTCCGGGGATGCTCACGCAAGGGACCGGCCAAGTCGGAAAAAATTCAACCAAGGGTAAACGGGGGGAGTAACTATGATTTTCTTTTAAACCCAAAGCCTGGGCCATCTAATTAGGGGGATAAGGATTAACAAATTCCCACGCCCCCGCTACTATCCAATAAACCCCCCGGGCGGAACGCAAGGGGAACGGGAAAGAAGACCCCGAGCTTGACTTAGTCCACTTTGTGAAAATTGAGGTGTAGGAAAAGGGGGGACCCCTCGGGAAATTGAAATACCACTATTTTTTAACGTTTTTTTACTTATTCCGAATCGGGGGCACCCCCCTTTTTTGGGGCCCCGGCCCCCCCCGGTCGATCCGGGGGAAGACATTGTCGGGGGGCCGGGGCGGACATCGAAAAGATAACGCAGTGTCCTAAGATACCCTAACGGAAAAACTGGGAAAAAAAGGGGAAAAGCTCGCTTGATTTGATTTAAGAAATACAACCCGGGAAAAGCGGGGGCCATCGATCCTTGCCTTAATGAAGAGAGGTGTCGTGACCACGGGATCCGGGCCGGACGCCGCCATAGCGACGCTTTTTTGATTTTTCGATGCCCTTCCTATCATTGTAGGACCCCCAAGTTTTGGGATTGTTCACCCACCAATGGAACGTGAGTGGGTTTGACCCCGAGAAAAAAGGTTTTACCACGGGGCCGCCGCAATAGAAACAACCGTACGGGGGAACCCGCGTTTCCCAAATTGGTAAACGCGCTGGTTGGCCGCGGCCCCGGGTTTCCGCGGCGGTTTTGACAACGCCAAGTCAATGCGGCACGACGCCCCCCGCCCGATTGTACTAAAGGGCCCTCGCCCCAAGGGCAGGGGTTCGGGTGCACGGGGGACAAAGCCGCGCGGCCCCCCCGGCATTCCACCAGGGGGTAGAATTTTTCCCGACTAAAACCCCGACGGGTATTGTGGCAAAAGGGGCCCTTTGCGCCCATCCACCGAGTTTCAGCCCTTGTCGCCTCGATTCGTCCTCCCTTTTCTCTTTTTGCTTTCCTTTTGAAAAAAATTTGGGGGAAGCTCGCCACGAACTCTTTCATCCTTAACATCAACTTCCCCCATGCCTTTGGGAAAAATTTTGTCCATGGTCAAATCGCCCCCCGCCCGATGCAATCTTCCCAAATTTCCCAAGGGGGGTTGATGCCCTTTTTAAAACTTTGTCCAAACAACTCAAAAACCATTTGGGGGCGAGGCTCGACAAAGAGGGCCCCCCCTTTGCAAAAAGGCCCCGGGTCATCCACCCCAAAGGGCCCCAGGGTG